>JAOEHI010021715.1:0-27457 GCA_025447815.1 Percopsis transmontana | reverse complement strand
GTTGACCTGAGGGAGACAACAGAGGCTCATCTGGCCTGCAGCTGCACTGCACAGTGTGCTTGATTCTACATGCAGTTAATATATTTCGGTGAAATATTCTGAATATAATTTTAAATAAAGTGGAATGCTATAATATCCGTATTGTCTGACTTGAAGCTTTTTTTGACGACACAAATTAGCCTGAAACCTGGGAAAAATTACAATGCCAATATTCCATGTAAACAAATAACTGGAGCCTCATTCTGTAGACCTACGATTAAAACGGCATCACATTTGCATAATTCCGCCTATGCACATCAGATAGTGTGATAGCTTGTGATGAGGTGTGAGTATCCGCGAGCCGAGAGAACACAAGCGTGGAAGCAGAACGAAGTGGAAAACGCTCAAAGCGTGAGAAGGGTGCACAAACGTAACAAAGACCAGGGATAGGCTTCCACGGCGAGGACTCGCCGACGCCCAGCCTACGCAGGCTGGACTCCTTAGTTGGCCGGATCGGCCCCGATCAGGTGGTGAGATTAGCACTCAAAGAAGGAATGATATTGAATACCAAGTGACTTTAGTGAACAAAACAAACGCATTGTAGTTTGGAGACAATATGCTTTACAAACCACTTTATATTTATATTAGCAGTAATAAAAAAAACTTGGTCGTTGACTATTATATATTCATACATACATTCATTTTTCTTCTTTTCATTAAGCTAAACCAATAAACTGGAACAGCACCTGAGACATGTCATCTACTAATACAATACAATTCATAGAAAACGTGATTGGTCATCCATGTATATGGTCATTTCTAGCAACAGTTTCTAATAGCATTCAATGTAACAGCAGCATTTTCTCCAACTTCAGTTAGAACAAGAACAAGACAAGACAACATTTAACTGAACTTTTGACAGTTTGCTGAGAATATAATAACCCTAGTAGTAGAAAGCTTGTTTCAATATCATCTGAAATGACAAAACAACACTTAGCCAAGTAATAAAATAATAACAAATGAAAAAAACAAAAAACAAATCTAAAAATACCAAAGTGCACACAAAAAGTAACTGATTACACAAATTATTTTACACAGCACCAGTCTGTAGTTTTTGGCTTCCGTTATTAATACGTAACCATCTGATAGTTTTCAAGGAATCTTCATCCTATCATGGTTTATGTCAACAAAACAACGCAATGCATGTAGCATTGTCGTTATCCAAGTGACTTTATGGTTTTACATTGAGCCTGTCTTCTGCCCTCTAGCGGTGGGGACTCCTGTGGCCACTGTGTCTGCTGCTCCTTAGCATCTCCACACTGAGGGACACAGGTGTTCTCCACGCGGGAATGCCTTGTTTTGGTTGCACTGGTGCTGGAAAGAAACACGCAATCACACAAAGTGTTGGAGAACTTACAGTATGTTGTAATGACATTGACGGATACTTGAAACCCTAACCCGTAGTGCCACGGGGTAGTTACTGATACCTCTTTTCAGGAATAAGTTGAAGTGTTCCACACAGGTCTGCTGTGGACGTGGTTTTGACCGGGGCGCATCGGGGGGAAGACAGGGTCTTGCCGGACTGGGATTTGTTCGGCCCTGCCGAAGATGACCGTTCAATAGACTCTACCTCCGCTGTAAAACAAATGTGTAATGTTGTGCGTATTGTGCATCAAGTTATGCCGATCACCTCTCACTCAACAACTAACTTGGCCCATAAGAGATAATCTCATTCGGATTTGGTTTAAAATATCAGGTGGTAACAATAAGGGTTCTCACTTACATACTGAAAAGGCACTGTTTGACTTGGACATCTGGGGTTTTGACATCTGGTCAGCAAATGGAGTCAAGTTTAAAAACTGATGTTTAAGCCATGTTGCTCGATCCTCCTCAAAGGCCTTCCTCTGCAAGTTAAAAAGAAAGGGCAGAATTAGACTTGAAGGGCTATTATACACTGACGCATGGATGTTCTCTTTTGAGATGTAATTTAAGTAATTTGAAAACACAATGGGAAACAATTTCACCAGAAAAACAAGGGAGTCAGAATCAGTGCTAGTTTCTACCTCACAACTATAGCACCAGTTGTCTTTATTTAAAAATGTAGGCACCCTTTCCCAAACTTCTGACAAAGTGGCATCAAGTAATCCAAAAGCATTATCTGCCCCCCTCTTTAAATAGGGGGGCAGGATAGTCTAGGGGTCTGGGTGTTGGACTCCCAGCCGGAAGGTTGTGGGTTCAAGCCCCAGAGTTGGCCTACCTGTAAGAATCCTTGAGCAAGATGCCTAACCCCTATCTGCTCCATGTACTTGTAAGTCGCTTTGGATAAAGTCTGCTAAATGACCTCATAGTAATTGTAAAGAAATAACAACTCACTTCATGGCTCAGTCTTATGGCTGCCTCAGTGAAGTTCTGCCTCTCCTCCTCCAGGTTCTTTCTGTGTTCGTCCAGGCTCTTCCAGTCCTCTTTGAGACCTTTCTTTTCCTCTAGCATGTAGCGGTCATTTAGCAGAGATACAGTCTCCTCATCACAGGTGGCGCTCAGCTGTTGCTACGCGGCCACAGTATTCGTGAACACATTAAGAAACGATTTCCATTAAATCTACCCCTTATGTGTTATTTTTGTCTTCACTGTAATTTATTTTAAGAAAGACAGTTATACGCCCAACATGTTGTAGTGCAGTTACCGCCCTACCTGCAGCAGCTGCTGCTGTGTGTGAATACAATCTTTGCATTGTTGAATCTCCTGCTTTAGGCGCTCCATCTCCAGCTCGTGAGCTTCTCGAGGAACAGCATCCATCTTGCTCCGCTCGTTCATCTGTGCTAAAGACGCTAAATAAATAAAACACAACATAACAAAACAAAAAAAAACGACTTCACCAAAGGTACTGTTACACATCATTTCAATTGCATAATAAATAGCGTAATAAACAAAAAATATATATTTTTCAGTTCAGAGGAGATAAAAATTATTTTTCACAGATTTACAAGTAGAGGATGCTGTCGAATTGTCATAGATTTGACTCAACACCACAGCAAGTTCAATAGTGTCATGGACCATTTTTAGTGCGACTGTGCACTACTGTGTACATCAGCTAAAAACAAATTAGAAGACTACCTTGACTGTCCAGTCTTTTAACGTGGCTCTTGAGTCTTCTCCATTGTAGACGAATGCTATTGGTCAGTTTCTCCCGGGCGTGCACACAGGACAGTTCTACGCTGTTCTCACTGGCCTCAAACACTTCCTCCTCCTCGGAGTCAACCTGCTGCAACAATTTATGTACATATATTATTTTTACATCTGACATCAAATGTACAATCAATTACTGTTCAGCAGTGGCTGTGGCTGTCTACAAACACTTTAAAAATATATGATTACTGTATATGATTATTATTATATTTTTTATTATATATTTTTTAGACCATTTTGATTTAATATGGCTAGGCAATTAATTAGAATGAAGCAGCTAGTAAATTGTGAGATCCACCAGCCTTCTCTACAAATTACATTCACAGTAGCGAACTTTCAGGAGAAGTTGCAGCTTTCAAACATTTGAGATGTTTTTGTTTCCAGTAGTTTCTGATGCTGACCCCAAAAATTTGAATTAAAAATATTTAAAAAATTTACAAAAAATTGAAATCATCCCACGACCCATTGGGGAATCCCGACCCCCACTTTGAAAACCGCTGGCCCCCTGGCCTAGGGTATCAGTTCCTTTGGGATTTGGTGTAAGAACAATGGCTTTGGAAGATGAAACAATGGAAGGTGTGGAGGACAGAGAGAGAAACAGAACTTGTCTAACCTGAACTGGGCTGTCCCCACACCTCTCATCTTTCATGGTGGGATTCCTTGAACTCAAAATATATCGCATATCTGTTTTCATCTGCTGCAAAACCTTGCTCAGCTCCGCGTTCTCGAGCACAAGCTCCTTTTGCCGGTTATCATAGTCACTAAGCAGGGTCCTGTACATCTCGCCCTCATGCCTTGACATCAGGAAGAGAATCAAAATAAGGTAGAAATAAGGTAGAAATGCATATTTAGCGGACATCTTCTACGCCAAATTAGGAGGATATATTTGTTCAGAACCATTAAGACATGTACTTACTTGGCCTCTGTCTTTCCAGTTTTCCATAAGCTTCTTCTTCCATCAGCTCTTCCAATATAATTTAATACTTCGATAGCTGAAAGCAAAACAGCAGAGAACTTTAGATACACAAATTCCACGTCATGCTGTAATGGGAGGGAGGAGAACATACGTAATGAAGATCAATTCCATTTGACCTTGTTTCCTCTCCTTCTTGTCGACCAGGAGCAGATTCAATCGCTCTTTCAGTTTATTAAATTCTCTCTCCTTCCTCTTCATGTCATGATTATACTGACTGGCCCGGCTTGCGACGATATTTTGCAGTTTTTGCACCTGGCCAGGGAGATAGACTAATGTTGATTCTACCATCTAATTTCATTCCATGGCATTGTAAGTGGTATTATTTGCATCTATTCATCCTCTTTACCTCTTCTTTTTCATTTTTCAGAGAACCCTGCAAGCTCTTCACTTTTAACTGTAGCTGACGTTCTCTCTCAAGAAGTCCTGTGCTCTCTCTTTTAGAGAGTTCAAGCTGATCCTAGAACAAATGAATGGCATGACACTATATACTTCATGATGAATGACAGATCCTTAACAGAAGCTAGTAGGATTTCACAAATTAATTGAATTTCTTAATAGCTTCTGTTAAGATACATGGCTTTATTGCATGATGCAGTGGCACAGTTTCCTTTGCAGTTTTATGATACTGGGTTCTTTTTCAGGGTCTACTTTTAGTTCCACAAAAAGTCCTTCTTTGGGTTCAGTTTTAAATGTTTCTATGTTTACAGAATTTCAGTGACCAGCACATAGTTGATTATTAATATCAGATAGAAATTATATAATAGGATTAGAGGCCCCACATTAGCATGTAAGAGAGTTGTGATGCCTGTAGTGTTTTTGCGGTGGCGACGTGCTACTGAAGGTGGAAACAAGGATTACCTTTAGCCGGGCGTTGCTGAGCTGCAGCAAGTCCACATTGCTGCACGACTTGAGCTGCTCCACTTCCATGTCCTCTAAGGCGCGGAGGCCCCTGCGGTGGAGCTGAATCAGGTCATGCATGCTATTGAGCACAGCCACAACATTAAGCCCTGAGCTCTCGCCAGACTTGCTCCAAACCTGTGGGAGACCAAGGGCAGACGCCTCCTGGAAAAGCAAGAGAAGATGACAAAGCCATGTGACAATGTTACAATGTTACAATGCATTGTGTTTCCTTTGTAATGTTACAGTTACAGCATTCAGCAGACGCTTTTATCCAAAGCGACTTACAATTACATTGTTCTATGACATGGAGCAGGTAGGGGTTAGGCATCTTACAGGTAAGCCGACTCTGGGGATCGAACCCACGAGTCCAACGCCTAGACCACTAGGCTGTCCTGCCCTGTAATGTCAACACACTAGCATTTCCCAATCCAAGATTGCTTCCAATCGTTGAGTAAATCTAGAAAAGCTCGTAAAGAGGCAAACCCTGCTTAATTAAAGTGGTTAGTGTCTAAGCTCTAATAAGACACATACTGTAATATCCAATGCCGTGTCTTTATGTTAACAAGGACCGGCGTAACTTATGCTAACATTACAGTTTGTCTGGAATGCTGGTATGGTATAACATGCTGTAGAATTATAACTAAAGGCAGCTTGGAGCTACATCTACACTACAGGCACGTAGTAGGGTCCTAACCTGATTGATGTGCGATGCACATTCTGGAACGTTGTCCTCTGTGCAGAAGGCACCGAGTGTATAGTGAGTTCTGTGCAAAGGCAGAGAGAAGCCTGATGACTGGTTGAACTGCCTCGAGGGAGACATTCTACATTTGAAAGAGACTCCGGCAATGTTGTTGACTTCTGAAAGCAGAAAGAGAAAGAAAATATTAGTTAAATCTCTATAGTTAAATCTCTTTGTTAGGACAACAACTACAAAAAAAAAAACTTTCACTAGGCTACATGTCACACAAACTGACATTACAGTACAGCTAAGATGTTGTAGCGGTTTGTAATTTAGAAAGTGACAAGATCATTATAACTGAGCACCAAATACAATATAGTCAACTATAACATGCAGCGTATACAGTAACCTATACCAAAGTTCTAGAAGAAACAGACATGTTCTTTGTTTTTGTTTTTAAACTCACTCACCGAAGGAAGATTCTGGCATTCTTAAAAGGGACCCTTCAGTTGTGTGTGTGCCGATTCAGCTACAAGCATACAGCTACATCACGCAAGTCTCCCCGGGGTCTACCTACGCAGACTGCTCCAGAAATAGAGGGTCAGATTAGCAGGGCCCATTCAACGCTGTCTGGATTACACAGTGACAGGTTGGGACACATACTGAGGGGGGGGGGGATTAGGAATAATGGCCAGAAGATGCATCACAGTCATTCATCATTTAACAGAATGAACAGAACACTACTGTATAACTACATAGAATTAGTGCTCCAAATATATGATATTATTTAACATAGTACATCAAATTAGCATACTATAAATATATATATTTTTTTAAATGGAAATATAGGTCATTACAAATTGGAAACAACGTCTTCTAATGCTCTTATACTAAGTGATTGGTCTAATCAAATACACATGGCAATTTATCCTCAGATCAAATGATTAAAACATATAGGGCCAGTGGCCTTCTATAGAGGAATGACGGCAATCAAAAGTGGTGAATTTGCGTTCTGTGGTAGCCTACACATTTATTTGTATCGGCTTAAATAAACTGTACGTTCTAGTAACGTTACCATGATGTGGATGAAAGACAATCTTGCTTTTCGTGACAGATGGCAAGCATACTGCTATACAATGCTTACCTGTGGCAATTAAGTTAACTAAGCCCTTTTGTAATACATAAATTAAAATAAAACAACCTGTTTGAGTTATCTTGGGTTACACATGCACACTAAGAAATAGTAGGCTACGCATAGAAGACTCCTATTATTAAATGAATGAAAAAGGTTAAGTACAACGGCACATACTGTAATTCAATTCCACGTCGTTGCTCATACGGTCGAGTAGCCTACGTTATTATAAATAAAGGAGTAACTTAAAATAATTATGGAAATAGAGTAGGCTAACCTGTGAATTTCCCGAAGAATTTTAAAAATGCTCAATTAAAACAGTAAGAAAGATACAACGCATCTTACAAACATTATCACCCGATGCACCACTTCATGATGACACCATACAGCTGGATACCGTGGTCCTGTAGAATAATTAGTTGTTATTCTCTAGAATGGACCGCACAGAAAAATAATGACTTACTTGGGGTGACCTCCAGTCGTTTGTAAAATCGTCAAGGTAGCTTCTACACAATATTCCAATCCGAATGCATGGTTTATGAGAGTCTAAACAGTGCGCTTATTGGCCAACCCGTTGTCAAGCAACCACATAGTTGTTTTCCATGCGAGTTCAGCTGTGATGCCCTTCCGGTGTAGACTCCACCTCCGTCTGCCGTCTGGTCCATAAACTTATGATTCGATTATTCTAATGTCTATGGTGTGGTCTACTCCATGGGTCTAGGCTACTGCAAACAGACGAGATGGTATCTTGTTTTTGTTTTTGTTTTTCATCAGGAGGTTTTTAACAGGTTACAGGTGTTTTCTCGGACATGCATATGAATATAGCTAGCACCTCCGTCGCTACGAGGCCGCAAGTGTCTCTCCCAGTCTCAACTGTTTACTGTCCTGGTGGAATGAGCTTCCTTAGAAAATGAAGCACTTTTACGCTGTTAGTTATTATTTTGAGGATTGCATGATATGTTGATAGTGTGTGATAATGGTATTGTATGCATACATTGTAAACAGTATAGTTAGCCCCGATTACTGCCATCATTATGACAAACAGAATGTTGTTTGCTTACGATAACTGGTGTATGAACTATTCAGCTGTTGAAAAAATGCACTGAATAAAAGCGTCTGCTAAATTATATAAATGTAAATATACTGAAATAATAAGGTTGGCATCCCTTCCCCTCTTTATATTGATCTTAAGGGTAATCACAAAATTTAATAAATGGTTGATGGACAATCAGAAATCCCAATTTACTAGGCTATAGAAACAAACTCTGGTTGTGCATTGTATGATACTATGTACATGAACTAACAATGATGTATATTTTTCTAGGGGGTTTCTTTAGAAACAAAATAATAATTTAGGCTATTGTACATGTAATATTTATTGTGATTTATTTATTTATTGTGACATGGTCCTGCCAAATGACAACAGGTCAGCCTGTTAACGTTAATCCAGCTAAATCTGGTATTTACATTTTGTTATAAATGTGTATCTGCAATCAATAAAGTTGTAAGTAACCGGTAAAATCCTAACTGCAATTTCCAATCATGCCAGACAACATAACCGCACAAATAACCTGCAATGTAATTTAATAGGCCTATATACCTATAACAATATTTGTAATTTTTTTTTCACAAATAACTGAGTTGGCTAGATTATGCATTTATGTTCATAACGTTAAATATAACACTGTTAAAATGTATCCCTGCCAAAACAAAGAAAACTACAACTTTACACATAAATATTTTCATGTTGTGAAGAACCGAAGTTACCACTATTCTATACAAGTGCTATAATGTTGTAACGTTTAAATATTTTTACACATACACATTTGTATAGAAATGTTTGGTCAAATTACATATTTTGTTGATTTTGGAAGTGAAAAGATATGAGACCTTATAAAATGTTACAACTAGGCTCATGCCACATTTTATATTTTTAAATAGTAAATAAATAGTAATAGCAAATAAATAGTATCTGTGCAAGAACATTTGCAGAAATTGTCTTTTTTTAATATCCATCCATCTCTCAGGAAGAGTCATGTTCACATATTTCAAAATCTATATTTGGCATTGCAGTAACCGTCATATTCCAAATAGAAATGGACATTTCTGTCATTATCAACTAAGTGAAGCACAGCAAAATACTGCAAAATATTTTTAAATGTACGATGATTAAACAGTATACCTTACTACTGTATGATACGGCACATTTATTCACAACATTTTTATCAAGACGGGAAGATGAATACATTTAAATACGTAGCACGACTTAAGCTATTTTACACAGCTTACATTTGTTTGCTACATTTAGGAAAACTGGCTAGTTGCTGACTGGCACAGGGAGTCCAAGTAGTGGGTCTGTGTCTCCGTCGCTTTTTGATTCAAGCCACCATGTAGTCATATCCCCTTTACCCTGAACAGTCAAGACGAAATGAGAAATACAGAGATAGTTAGACTGAAAGCATGTCACTCTCCTAAAAGTCATTAAGGTTTGCTAGAGAGCAGTGCAAAACAGCTGAGGCCCAGACCCTTGGGATAAAACATGGCCTCTCCCCCCACGACTTTACTATCACCCTTAAAATAGAGGTCTTAGGTCACAATTAAAAAGACAAAGCTGTAAGACTAAACAGAGTGAACAGACAGTAGCCACACCCGGCCTTCCTCTCCTTGAAAGCCGTTAAGCGGGGGGTTGAATTTCCTGTGTTCTTTTTAAACCCTGAGCGTTTATCAGCATTCATTCAAACAGTATTTTGGTGGTTTTGGTGTTAGTTTTAAGCATACATGCCTAACAAATACACAACGTTTACGTTGTTAGGCATGACCAAAAGGTCAAATGTCCATGGCAACCACAAGACCATGTTCAAATATGCCCCAAACAATGGTGAGGCAGCATGTTTTCTTTTTCCCCATGTGAAGACAAAGACAACCGAAGTGAATTAAAAGTGCTGAAAACTGAAACGTTCGCCGCTCTGGTAGAAAACACGGCATGCTAAATGCTACAGTGAAAATGAGCATGGATTTAATTGTGACCAGGCTTGTTAACTTACCTTGACATTCAGTGAGCCTCTGCAAGTCAGAACGTAGCCTCCCAGTGTGTGAAGCAGGTCCGCTGTGGCTCCACTCACCTGAATCTTCAGAGCTGTGGACACACAAGTATGGAATCATTTGTTTGTGGATGTTTAGATTTGTGCCATTTAGATGACATTCTCTGTATTCTTATTTTCCCTGGCAGCCCCTCTTGATCCGACTTGCACGAAACTGTTGGGCTCAACATTTATTTGTAATTACCTTCACTTGTTGACTCCATCCGCGATGCTGTGTTCACAGTGTCCCCAAATAGGCAGTATCGTGGCATTTTTGTTCCAACAACACCCGCCACAACGGGTCCTGTCAAGGTAAACAACAGTGAACAGTGTTGTTTATGTCAAAGCATTTTTGTGCTTAAAAAGTGTATACAAATCTTTATATTAACGTGTTATAACCGTAACATCCTAACCTGTCCCTTCAATCCATTTAAATAATTGTCTATCGACTGCCCACCTTAGCACAGAATACATTTTTTATTATTATTATGAATATCTCCCTTATTATATTGATCTTTCCAAGAAAGTGCAGACTTTCTGGCTATTCTTATAATATTTTAGCCTAAATGAATATCCACTACTGGACGATATACTTGTCTAAAAATAACCCTGTTATTTTTAATAAAAGATACAACGGCTATTATTGTCCGGTATTCCACCACTATACAAGTTCATGCTACGTCCACAACGTGCATAACCCCCCAAACCAAAACCATCGCTCTGAGAGTGCTTTGTCTCATACTTTTCATGTCCAAAAAAGTTACAATGCTGAATTAAATTACTACAACTTGAATTAATTGCTGTTTCCTAAAGGTGTGTGATGTTTAGGGGAGATGGCGTTCGTTTACAAAAAGTGGGTAAATAACAACAATTTATTATTGTTTTATTGTGTTGACATTGGTGCCTAGAAAATGGAAAAGGAATGAACTCATGAACTCAGTTAACCTACTTCTGGAACAGAATTGTGCCATAGGGGAGGAGTAGAGAGGCATGAGGCATCAGCAATGAGGCAGGTGCACTCTGAGTTTCAAACCAAAACAATCACGTTTGTCTAACGTTCGGCCACACATACATTTATTGTAAGATGCTAGTCCTACCCCTGTATCCTACCCCTGTATCCTACCCCCTGTTCCAACGTTTCATGGTTAAGATGGAAAGAGAACATTTGGATTTGTGAAGTTATCCAGTAAACTGAAGGACAGGATGAGTCCTGATCAAGAGGCTGTGCGTGCAGCTCTGCATTTGACACAGGAATGTATGAATTGTACAATTGTATTGTTATAGACTACTTTAATAAATGTTATCTTTTGTTTTTACAGCTTTTGAAAAATCACAAAAAGTTGTAAAGTCCCTGGTAGTGCAGATGCTGCTGAAATCTCAACTCTTCGGGAAAGCTCACCTTCTTCCAAAGGCACTGTATGTACGGTACAGTGTCCCTTATTTATTTAACTATTGTGAATGGAAGGAGGAGGCGACCATCCCTTCCTGGCTAGATGAGGCTGTTATCTGCTGAGAAAACCGTGCGACTGCATCAGCCTGTTGCACATTAAAGCCATTGCTGAGGCAAGCCATTGCTGAGTTACTGGCCAACCAGTTCCCACAACGCAAGCGGGGCCTACTAAACCAAGACTTTCAACTGGTTGTTGAGACGTGTGCAGTGGGACTGAACAGAGGCACTGCAGCCAACTGGATCCTTTCTGTGTGGAGTTTGTATGTTCTCCCCGTGTTCCTGTGGGTTTCCCTTACACTAAAAGACACCCGTTAGCTTACTTCTGCCATTGCACAGCTGGCACACTGTAGCCGCCCACTGGTAGAGTGGGTGTTGTTTATGTCAAAGTGAACTGCGCCCAGCCATTTGAGGCTGCGCTGTGATTAAGGGCTGTAAAAATCAGCTTGACGTGGCCTACCTGAGTGGATGCCGGCACGTATCCTCAGCTGGGTGGTGGGTTTGTGGGGGATCTTGAAAGCATGACAGACACCAACCAGATCTAGGGCCATGCTGGCTATCTCCCCCGCGTGGCAGATGCCATTCTCGTTGGGGACCCCAGAGACCACCATGTCTGTAGTCGGCCGTTAGTATATCAATTCATTACCGAGAAATAAAATGTCTTATTTTTTTGAAGGTAACATTGGGACTTTCTGGAATTGTATTCTATATGAGATATTACAAACTTAGTACTATCTGTATAGCTTATAATCAATGTGCAACTGTAAATTCATACTTACAAGCATCCCCTATAGTCTCCACTTTGTAGACGTCATAAATATCAATGATGTCATCGAACGTCGTGTAGAGCTGATTAAGGAAATTCACCACCTGATGGGGAGTGCTGGCGCCAGAAAGCTGAGTGAAGCCTACAATGTCACTGGCATAAAACATTTATTCATTTGTATACAATAGGGACTTAGAAAGCATTTTGAGCAAAATGTACACTTTCTATTCGAAACAAAACTTAAAAGGTGCCCTAAGGATTTATCCACCGGAAAAAAGCGTATCTTAGAATTTATACTGCCATCTAGTGGCACAGATGCAACAGTGCCAATGTTAACTCGATGGGGGGATGGCAGCGTGTGATACAGTACGGGAGTCCCTCTATGTACAGTAGCTCATTCTTTGCCCAAGAAGAATTTAGTATTCTTGAATACTGAATATCCATTTCAAGAGTGTGCATGTTTAGAAACATATATAATATAATAAATATTACTTTTTATGAATACCAAGTCCTTTTTTGGTCTACTGCATTGCTTCTGGCACATTTTCTAACCCATTGCGAACACAATGTAGTAGGCCTATAGTGCAGCATACATACCTAAAGTATACAGTAGCATTAGAGTAACTCTGAGCCTCCGCTGTACGACCTTGACGAAGGTCATCAGCCACTGGCTTTGGTAACATACCTGTGTAAAAACACGTGACACAAAATATATAAAATAAAAAAAGTGCTAGTTCAAAATAAGTGTAGGTCTTCTTAACCACTATTTCTGTAACATTTAAAACTACCCAAGCTGTCTTTTCAATACAAATACATCGCAGTACACAAGATAGCGGTAACCATGCTGTGACAATTGAACATAATGTATATGTGTGTCCAGTTCCGTCTATTGCACTATTTGCTTAAAATTTATACAATACATCCCATCACAAACTTGAGTCTTCATAATTATAGTACCTGCTTCTTTCAAACCTTTCATATATTTATATAATCAAGCACACATACAGTAGTTTTTCATACAGATTTAAAGGTCCAGAAACATAGAGCAACAAAGCATCTCCCTACATAATATCAAACACCTATAGGCTATAGATTATAACATAAATAATTGAAATCAACATCAGTTGTTTATAATTTACTTTTTATGATGTAATATACTGTATTTCCATGTGGTATTCGGCTCACGTCTTTATTATTCTCATTGTTTTCCCATATATTCATCTTTAATCATTTATTTGTACATATGTAACATATGTACAAATACAAGTATGTAACAAGACACATTAGGGAATAATGGAGCCATCTCAGCAGTAATGAAATCATTGTGCTAATAATGTACTGGAAGAAAACATGATTCCAGTTCTGAACAATGGTCAAAGCCTCACTAAGCCCGACTTACTGTACAACAACCGATCAGTCTTTTGTTTTTCTTGAAGAAGGTCCTGGGTTCTCTCTGCAACTATGGCCTCCAGATGCTTGCTATATTTTTCCATCTGTTTGAAAGGATGTTTATTCAGTTATATTTTAAGAGGTTGCTATGACTATAGAGGCTGAAAATTGTGGTACAGCATAATAATGTTTGTGGTCAATGATACTGCAATATAACATTGCTAAATTGTTTATGCATTATTACCAGATTCATCATCATGTCCACAGGGCTGACTTTATGTGGGTTCATTTTGTCCAGCATCTTCTTCACCTGATCAAATGTGGGCCTCATGGTGATGTTAGGGAACCAGCACTTCTTAATGAGCTGTTCAAGTGAGCACAGTCATGATGAATTGTACACAGACTCATAGGTTTATTGCAAATCAATTATTTAAAGGATAAAGTCAAAATTGCTAATGATTTTATATTTCAATTATTACAATTGATATGGTTGTGTTCAATCAATTGGTTCCCAGATATGGCCCATGGACACGTGAGAAAGGTAGTCTTTACTCCAGAAATCGGTCGCTTCTGTAAAACTCCTTGAATTTCATTAAATTAAACCCAAGAGTAAAAGACACAAAATGATTTAACCCCCTACAGCTTTTTTCCTGTTTTGGAGTTGACACCCTAATAATGACAATAATTTACCTAGAGGAATATTACATTTCCTACTGTATCAAAAAACTGGTTCGGGTAAATGTTGATCTGTAGCATGATTTGTACAGACCTCACAGTAGTCTCCTCGGTTGGGACAGTCAGTATCTGCCTTCCCTGCTTTTAGTTCGGGCAGTGGGGGGCGCCACATTACATCAATATTAACTCCCTCAGCCTGGTCCTGTTGTAAAGAGGTACGGTTTTAAACAGACCATCACAGGCAATCCAAAGATCTTAACCTATCGAGAGATACTCACTGAGACGAGGTCAGAGCGAGTTGCAATCTCAACTAGGATCATGGAGTAGCTGAGGAGAGAAAGCCATAGCGGAGAACTTATTGAGGAATTATACAGTACATGCATTTCTTTTCCAGTGCTCCCAGCTGGATTGATTGGCATTTCCGTGAATTCATGAATCAATGCAGTAAACCTATTTAAGAAAATGGCCCGATATACAATATCTGCAGTTTAATTGCTTTCCATCTTTCTATTAAAATTTGATCATTTAGCAGACGCTTTTATCCAAAGCGACTTACAATTACATGGTGCTATTACATGGAGCAGATAGGTTTGGCATCTTGCTCAAGGATGCTTGCAGGTAGGCCACCTCCGGGGATCGAACCCACGACCTTCCGGCTGGGAGTCCAACGCCTAGACCACTAGACTATCCTGCCCCCCTATTAATATATTATTAAGGTCAAAGCACTCCCACACACCTGTAGACATCTGCAGATGCTGTCATATTAGAGCTGGTTCCAAGGAGGACCTCTGGAGCGCAGTATATACGGTTTATATCCCCAAAATGGAAGCCATTACTAACAGCCTCAAAGTCTTCCTTTCTGTAGGCAGTGAGGCCATAATCTGAAGACATGCATACACACATACAAACACACTGTTACCGTATTTGAGGATATTGTTTCTACATTTGGCCTGGATGATGACCTTACTTACAGGATGTGGCTGTAAAGTACAGATGGTCACCATTAAAAACCCTTTTGGGTGTAGTATAAAAAGTATAAAAAGATAAAATAACTTATAAAATAACCAAAAGTGATTACTAAATGTCACCTGATATTTTGCAGACCCAGCGGTCGTCTATGACGCAGTTCCTGGAGGAAAGTCTCCCGTGAAACATCTTGTGCTGGTGGAGATAAGACATGCCACGGGCAATGTCTGTGGCAAAAGACAGCCTAGCGGCAGGAATCAGCCAGGGTCACGTTAAACAAGGGGAGGTTTTGCAAGGCTTGTGGTTAAGTTAAGCTAACTTAAGGCTGGTCTGCGGGTGGACTCACCTGAATCCCCAGTTGATTGGGATGTCCTCATTCAGCAGGACATCTGACAGGCTTCCCTTTGGGCAGTACTCTGTGATAATGGTGACATAAGGGACCTCAATGGAGCCACCGATGAACTTTGATAGATTGGGGTGGTCCAGTTCTCTTAATAGAATGAAACATTATGCAAATTACACGCATTGGCTTCTTATTGTACACAGCAGGTTTTACGCATTTCCTATTTGTTATCAAAATGGTAATAGGGTGCGTGTCAAAACTCATCCAATTTGGATTGAAAAGGTACGTTAAGCATTGGTCAATGACTAATACTATACTGTAAACTATTGTGTAAAATCGAATTAAATTAAAATTTACTGTGACTCCATAACTTATTGGAAGGTTAAGATATTGGTTAAGATATTGGTTAAGATATTGATTAAGATATTGGAACTATTTGTCTAAGATATTGCTTAAGATAAGTTCATATTGAGCATTTTCCTAACTACAGAAACCATGTACAGTACAACGTCTTTCCTCACCTCACTTCTTTCACCTCCTTCCTTATAGTCTTAGACAGGGTGAAATGTTTCTTCTGGATGTGCTTCACTGCCACTGTCCTGCCATCGCTATTGGAAGTTAGATTTGTGTAAAAATAAGTTGTAGACTTTTTATAAAATGCCCACTTAATGTCACTTTATGTCATTATGGTCTTAATGGAAGAACCCAATTCAACGACAGCCTCTTACTAAATGCCTGGCTGGATAAAGCCCTGTTTAAAGGCGGTGTTAACTGCAGTGCACGTGGTCACGTCCGTGGCGCGGCTGACGCTTGAGTTACTCTTCCCCTGCTGGAGACTGGTGCTACTGCAGAAGCCCATGTGGCACACCTTACCTGTGGAGGCCAAAGGATTTGTGTTTAGTATACTGCACATGTATAAAAACACAAGTGGTAAATGCACAGCAACAAAAAAGCAGCGGTTATTGCTTACTCGCCAGTAAGATGCCCACTTTACACTAGGTGTAAAATAGACAAATAGTATTAAATAATATACAATAATTTTGGAGGTTACTAATTCTATTAAATTTGTTATTGATTAGAATTTTTCAAGAATTTAATAAATACACTATGTACAATTTTAATACTAAAGAAAAAGAACATATTTTAGATTACGTTTTTTTAAGAAAAAACAAGTGATAGTAAAATGATCTCATTCCTGTAGTTATATATATATATATAGGCTATAATATAAAGACACATTTCCATACAGGAATAAATCTCAAAAAATGTAAGGGGGGGGGTGGGGGGTCGTATTCACGTTTTTCTCTACAGACACTTTACCAAAGATTATGTTTTTGTAGTTGATGATCCAGCTTTCATCCCAAAACATCTTCTGTTTTTGGTACTGGAGCCACTGTGGGAGAGAATAGAGTAACAGTCAAATATATAAGACAGCAATGACAAACATCCGATATAGTGTGTGTGTGTGTGTGTGTGTGGGTGTGTGCGTGTGTGTGCGTGCATGTGTGTGTGTGTGTGTGTGTGTCTCACCACTATGGTTAAGATGAATCCACCACAGAAGAGTGCAACAGGCAGTCCTATGGCCACCTTGATGGTGATGGACATTGGACAGACCCCGCAGTCTGCCGGGCAGTTCAGACATGTCTCCTCCAACTCACACACGTCGTCCCCACACACTGAGACACACGCGCACATAGGTCAGTTAGCAGCCGCTCGGATCCACAGTGACTTATCTGTACTGTGAGGACAATTACAAGTTTTCAGGAGCAGGTAGGGGTTAGGCATCTTGCTCAATATATGAACCAATATACCTTCATTGCAACCTAAGAATGAATCAAGGGCGCTTCTCTGATTCTTAACAGCTGACCTGGCTTTTAGAATTCATCATTGTTCAGGGTTTCCACAGTATAACAACACCGACCTTGGGCGCTGACAACGAGCACCTTGGACTCCAGCGCCGCGTGCATCTGTCCAATCTTGATATGGGCAATGACAGAGGTTACTCCTACATGTATTAGCACCACCTGAATGGAACGCTAGAGCATCAATAAGGAAACAAGCCCCATAAGGGCTTCAACCCATCCGCCGTTAGACACCAATCAAGCAAAGCGTGAGCCCCTATTGCACGCTGCACGTTGCACTGAATGCATGTTCATGTAAAGGCACAGCCGATATAAGATACCTTTGAAGTCCAGTATTTCTGGGTCATTGTTCCTGCTTTGGAAACAGTGTGGGTCACAATCTTGCCATCATCAGGAATCCAAGGTCCACATATCCCTCCTTGCCTCTGTCAAGTGTAATAATTGAATGGGAAATAAAACTGCTGTCTACTATTTTAGATAAAAGGTAGCCACTCAAAATTAGGCCATGAGAAAATCTTTGAAAAACATATTCTTCGACACTAATAGTCACTCTGTTATTATAATTATATAACTATTATTAATTTCTTGCAATTGCTCATTTTAAGACAGAACTTTTAAAGGAAGTTTACACACACCACTGGTGAAAGTGAAAAAGCATAACCAACAGGTTAAGGTGGATGGGGGATTTTACCCTGCCACAGTACTGACCATGAGGGCCAGAGGACAGGAGTGGATGTTGGCATGGTACACACAGCAGTTAACCTCATTGGCACTGTTCCAGTTTGATGGGCAGTCATGGTCCTCACAGAACCTTTTGGCCTCAGACGCATCACTGAAAGTATTCCAACATTAGGTATACTGTATTAAAGTAACGACAACACATAATAAACTGTAAAATGCACACAAATTAACATATTTATTGTATATGATTTGCTCTTGAGTTATATAGTACATTGAGCAGCATTGATGTAGCATAAGATTAGACTCATTTTGAAATCTGTCTAACGTCATTTAGCCAAAATTCTTTCTGAAAAAATCATGGTGTACAACAAGTCAGATTTGACACCAGGTGTGACATCAATGCTGCGTTTGTTTATAGTCGGAGGTGGGAAGTAGCACCAGGGACGCCTTCCGTGTGTTTGAGATGGAGGGAAGTTTTAAGTCGGAAATTATATTTTATTATTATACACTTATTTTATGACATATAATCGGAACTTAGGAATGGGGATAGGAACGCCAGAGTTGGCCTACCTGTAAGCATCCTTGAGCAAGATGCCTAACCCCTACCTGCTCCATGTAATAGCACCATGTAATTGTAAGCTGCTTTGGATAAAAGCGTCTGCTAAATGACCTCATTGTAATTGTAATATAATTGTAATTTAATCGAACGCAGCAAAATCGTCTCTCACCTATTCTGCCACTCCAACTCAGATAGCCAATAAGGTTAGGACATGTTTTAAAAAAAAGTCCAACACCAACTGAAACAAAATGTTAAGCTTAAAGGGAGACAAATCTGTCCTGAATGACTGAATGATATGGAGCCATAAAATGGCACATTGTGTCAATACACAATTTAGTGTGGGTGTGTGTTTTTATGCTGCATGGTCATGGCCGACATCCTGGATTCCAGAACACGCAGGCACGTACCTGAACTGGAATATCTTGTTCCTGACTGCATACTCGTAAAAGGAATCTGAGGCTGTTACAGTGTAGGTAACGTTGAACTCTTCCCCGTTGGTGATTTTCTCTGGAGGACGCTGAACCCAGGCCATCTCCAGACCTGGAGAATCACACACACACACACACACACACAAACACACACACACATGTACTTGAATGTGCTAGGACCTCATAATACGAAGAGCAGCATGCATGGGACATCTGTGCATTGGACAGCCTCATACTCTGTCCAGTAATCTTTTGTTTTTTAAATTCAGCGATTAGTTCCCTGAATGTATTGTAAGAGTCATGTGTCCTATTATAGTGTTTTTCAAACTGTGGATCGGGACACCCGAGGTCACAAGCTTCTTTTCGAGGGATACTAGAATGATTTTGAGATGTTCAAATCACCTTTTTACAGTATCTCCAATTATTTTGTTTCATATTTAGTAGAATAATCTTTTTACCCAAACTTTCCACTACTTTGCGAGCCGACAAATGGGGCCTTTTATAAAACATAACAAGGCAAGTCCAATAGAAGGTGTGCACAAATAGACATATCTTAAAGGACCTACCTCCACAGCTGATCATGTTGTAGTCATTTGGATTATCAATGGGCCAGCAGTCGTACTCTGTGTTATCCAGGTCATGCCAGCAGTTCGCTCTCTGCAGGCAAAAAAAGAAGGATATTCTTGTTTAAAGTTATTACAATGCATTAGCTTTCAGCATCGTTTTCTTCCAGAAACACCCAGATTTGCACCTGAAGGGTCACCGGCGCTGTCAATAAGCCAAAGCAGACGGTGAGTATGTAATTATACAGTTAGACATAAATCCGTACAGTTCCACACACAGCTTGCCAACTCACTAAAAACAAAGCCCAAGTCAACAAGGTGCCAGTGAACACAGTAAGATAACATAACTGACCAAACTGAGTCCAGAATGGTAACATAAATCCGGATGTGCCCCAAATACAATCTATGTAAAAAAAAAAAAAAAATGATACAGTAAGCAACAGGAAAGCCTTGCCTGCAACCACACGTGTTTCTGACAACCCAACAAAAGCAACAGAATCCCTTGCGCAATCACAGCATTTAGAAAATTTCCCAGTACAATATCTTCATAAATAACGTCCACCTCCATGTACCCAACACTGCGTCCATGTCACAGGCTAACCTCAACACATTCGACTACAGAATGGTGCGCACTGCATCAGCAGAATCCATCCAAATTATGATAGAAACTTACCAAGAGGAGAGACAAGTAGAAGAATATAAGAGCCCATAGAGCCATATGGTCTGCTGCTTGCTGCAGTGCTAAACTGAGGAAGTGACCAAATGTGTGATTGTTTTCAGATCTGTGCGTGCGCTCAATACTCCCCTCGTTTAACCCGACCCTATAGTGTGCTTGTGTATCACACACACACACACACACACTCAAAGGTTTGTTTGTGTGCCCACTACCATCTACTCCTAATTGTCCAATCAGTAGAAGCTCTTCAATCAGTATTTGGGGATATGCTCTTCCACAAAGTGTCTCAGTTCACCTTGACCAGCCAACCCATAGACAAAACACACACGTTATATCAACAGTTAGCAAGAGGTCTTAAGTCATACATGTCATAATAGGAAACGCACATAATGGCATTTTTAGTTACTATACCATTCCCATTTTTTATTATGACTGCGTTCCTACACTAGAATTTAAAAGAACCAAAAAGACTGTTACTGACCATGTGTCAAATAAATGTTTTTAAGCAGGCATAATTACAGTGTAGCCGTAGAAAAAAGTCTGCTATACACGACTGAATTATAAATGCATGAAAACATGTAAAACCAGTCCCGACATGTTCACAATGGGCTGTGGGCTCTCCATGCAGACAATGCGCACTAAATAGAAACTACATGTCTGAACTTCAGCTTGAGGCAGACTTTAACCTGAAACTCAGGTCATTAGGCCTGAGTCATTTTGCATGGAAAAATAACATACAGCGTTTAACTTTCTCTTTAATACAGTTAAATCCCTAACTCTAACAATGTCAATAATTTTGACAAACTTCAGAAGGCACGTATGTTTAGTTAATAGAGGGAATGTTTGAAGATTTGAAGTCTCGTTGGTAGGTCATTGCAACCCCATAAGTATATTAATAGTTGTTTTGTTTATTAAAGACGTTAAACATCAAATGAAAGACATTAGAATGCATGATATACTGTGTGCTGGTTCAAACTTTGCTTAGTACTATTAACGGATTTTGATTAACAGATGTGGTAAAACATAATAGATGTAAATAAAAATATATTTACACTAATTTCTAGTTATAGACAACTTTCTTTTTATTTGGGCACCCAGACAGTCAAAACAAACCATTCGTCATTCAGCTGACTTACTGTAAGTCCAGTATATTTCTTGATTGACTCCATGAAACCCCAAGGTCACCCACGGTCTGAGCTAAAGATAGTAAATAACCCTGAAGTGCTACCTCTTGAGAACATGCAATCTAGGGCACCAGTTCTTCATATTTGAAGGACTTATGATTCAATCAATTACTATATTGTCAGATACAGTAGTTTACCACCAGAAACGCCTTCATGAGGTACATACACTAATGAAAGTAATGGTAACGAACCCTAGATACCATGTGTGACAACTGTAACAGAACATCCAAGATTAAACATAAGGAACGTTCAAGGAAAAGAACGTATTCAGAAGAAAAGGGTCTTCCAGCCAGTGCAGAATCCACATAAACACTTTAAGGCCATTTAAGACCAAAGGTATCACCAAAGAAGGAAAAATTATCTTGAAACATACCCCAGGTGAAGGGAGGTTAAAGTTCATGTATACCCCAACAGGTGTTTTGTACGGTGGCCCTGAGAGCTCAACGCACTGCAACTTAATAGAACAAATGCAAAATAAACAAAACATCCAAATTCAGAAAACATTACAGAATTACGCCAAACGATAATGGAAGTGTTTCCGCAGTACAGGAGTGTAGCAGTAAAACTAATTTCAAATGGTTGTGATTTGAAAGTTTGTTCTTCAGGGTGCAGTACCACCAGTCGCCACAACACATGGCTGGTTCAACCTCTGGAGGTCTGATCAGCTGCATTACCTCAAAACACCTGTGTGGGTGTTTTGAGGAGCTTTAAAAAGAAAATACATACTGAAAATTATGAACACCTTCATGGTGAGATGAGTTTACAGCATACTGTTACCATTATCATAGTCACATCATAGTATACACAAACAACTACTAAAACGTAAATTTAAGAACGCCAAGCATGGCAGTTGAGTTTCTCTATACACACATTTACACATTTTACACAAAAAGTAGAAACCACCTGGACTTCACTTTTGTAATTTTCTTTACAGGGAGGAGTGGGTAAACTTGAATAATGTACAGCAGGCTAAGGAGAGCGTCTTTTGACCCTGTAATGACTAATCGCTGGAGATATGAAGATAGGGGTATAGGGTGTGGAGTGCCAGTCAACTTCAGCCATATCCTATATGGTTCCTGCAGTTAGGCAGGCAGCTTGGTTCCAGTGTGTTGCAACACTTAATTTTTTTACAGCCCCACTCTTTCAGGTGAGCAGCTCTTACGTCAGAGCCACAACTACCACTGAGCAAGTCGGAGAGGATGTGAGAACCGGTTTGCAATGGGGAAGTATATCTTTTGGGGGTTAAGTGCATCTGCATAGAGAAAACGTCAATTTAAACTATAAGTTTTACTGTCAAAATTTAGTTTAGTAGTTAAGTTATCCTTATTTTATTTGTGTTATCCGAGTAATTTAATTGGACAAGAGGCATTTCATGAGAGTGGATATTTTAAAACAGCAATAGAATAAATTGAGTCAACATATACAGTACTGCAGTTTATCATATATTTTCCTTTGGATACCTCCCCCCACTAAGCTAAGCATTACAGTAGCTGACTATTAGATCTTCCATTAGATTTATTTTTACAGTACAGTTCACACAGTACACATCACACTGATGTGGAATAAGTCAAACAAAAATGACGTCCCATTATCCTCCTGATCACATTAGGAAAAGGTACTCTTTAAGTCTTTAACCATTTTGGAAGCATGCACCATTGTGTTCTTCATTTCAAAATAAGCAATTGGAGCCTGGTGCTCGTACAGGTGTACTGGGATGGGACCAGGCATTAGAACGCACGTAAAAAGCCCAGTCCTGCTAGAGCCTCTCCTAAAGCCCTTAAGCCATACTGTGACCCTGAGGACATTGGTGTACTTAGATCCACTGGATGGAACAGTGCGTTCAACTTCCTTTTCAAAGATGGAGGTCCGCCCAGGGTGGAACATAATATTTCAGAGGTTTCCCAGAAGTTAGGGAGATTCTCCAATTTCAGCTTTCGAGCATTCCCTTCTCGTCACTCTTAGCCTCTTCGGAGGGCGGCAGGCTGGTGCCCATCTCCTGAGCAGAGCTGAGAGGTCTGGCGTTGGCCCTGGAGGACCGCTGGCGGCGGGTCCCATTGCCAACACAGCGCAGAAGGTTCTTGAAGGTCGTCCACATCTCTTCATCCTTGTAGGAATAGATGCAGGGGTTCATCACCGAGTTGAGAACAGCCAGCAGCAGCAGCCAGCGTTTGAAGGTCGTGACATTGCAACTCTTACAGTTTAGACCGTCCAACAGCAGAACCACCAGGCCGGGAGTCCAGCAGATCACAAAGGCACCTAAAGGGAATATTTGACGTGCACAGTTAGAAGAATGCTTTGCTCACAATCAGGATTCCTATTCATAATTAAATGCATTTATATCTGTGAAGTGCAGCTGTATTTGCTTTAACAAACAAGTCAAGAACACAAGCACGTTCGTCATTTAATAGAAAAACTGGCATCAGAGAGCTTCCATAATGTTAAACAATCACCTCTACAGCGAACGGGTGAAAAGAGTACAGACAAAAAGTCAGTTTAGTCACACGATTTCAACAGGGATTTTACAGAAAGTGTCTGGGACTAAGAGAAAGGCTGACTTGTACTGACTTGTCTAGGCTGCCTTTGTCTCTCTGTAAGTGTCGCTGCAAAACAAGAAAACCATGACCTCTACTACACAGAGTACACTCTTACATACACACACATTATGTTTTTCTCTATCATAGGAACAGGCTTTCAAGATTTTACAGTGAAACCCCATTTGACGGGGTTCTACCAGCAGTTTATAATATATCCCCACCATTTAAAAGGCAAACTTTTATTCCCTGTAATCTCTGACAGAAAAACAAACATCTGTCTCTTGGAGGCAAGCATGTTTCTAGCACATGTGGCTCGTTGGTTAGGCAGTGATCATTCAACAAGGCTTTCTGAAGAAAATTGTGGGTGCACCTAAAAATTTTAATGAAGAGTCCTTAAAGCTGCTGTAGGTGGGATTTGAGAGTTGCAACGAGAGCTAGCTAAAAAAAAACAAGGACAAAGACCAAAAGACAACTTTGAAAATCAACAACCCAAAAACCCACCCCCTCCTCCTCCTCTGCTCCCTCCTTCTGGAGCCCGTTGGTCTGCCCCTGCGAAGCATCATTGACAAACCTGTTGTAGCTGTGTGTGTGCATTCATGTGACTGACAGGTAAGGTAGATTCACCAGAACAATCAGGGAAATGAGGCCCTGATTGGTCGAAAAAGGAACCATAAGGCCATTTGAGAGTAATTGCAGACTTGTTTTTTTTTTTTAAACTCAAGTAAAACCTCTTTTGATGGGGGTTCTTCAATGAAGGACACAGACCATGCAATCTCAGTGCAGACTAGCAGTGTCCTTGCAGGGAGAGATAATTACACAGCCAGCTCCTATACATTCTACATCTAGCCGCTCTGACAAGCAAGCCTAGCACCCGGAAAAAAACAAAGAACAAAGGAACCGCACCACCATTCCGCACAATGACTGCACGAAAACCCATTTAACAATGGGTGTGATGACAAACCCAAAAGACAGATCAAATTCAATCTTTGAACCCGAGGCTGGCAGTGATAAACTCATGTGACCTACGGCACTAGAAAAAGTTTAAGGAATGAGGTGTTATATTCTTGGAGTATCATATCCCCTTTCAACACAATACACATCTAAATAAAGCAGGTATCTGCTATAGACAAGACTAGGGCATATGTTTGCATGATGAAAATGAGACCTGCACAGTGGTTTTCATGCCAGCCTCTAGATGCACTAGTTCGCCACATGCTCAGACATTTCTTGTGTGATGCTGGTGACCTACCAAGCACAGCCATGACTGTTTTGATGAGCTTCATGGGGGTCCTCCGCCGGTTGATGGAGCCACTGGTGTGCGGAGTCAGCAGCGACGTTTTTCTTATTACGTAGATGTAGATCCTCGTGTAAATACACACCATAATCAGAAACGCCACCAAGTTCGACACGGACCAAAAGATCAGGAAGCTCCTGCTGAAGATGGGCGCGAGCTGGGAGCAGTCCTGCAAGCTGCAGATGCAGTTCCAGCCCAGGCTCGGCACGGCCGCCAAGCAGATGGAAATAGCCCAAACCAGCACGATAAGCAGGGTCACCCTCCGTTTGGTCAGGTTGCTGTGGGCCTTCCAGTTCATAACGGATATGAAGCGCTCCAGTGCTATCACCAGGAGGTTGCCAAGTGAGGCTGAAAGACTGACGTCCAGCAGACCTTGGCGTATGAAGTAGCCCTTAACGGTCAACATTTTGGAAAGTTCTCCTGTGTTAAACATGAGGTACACGTACGCAATCCCAGCAAGGAAGTCGGAGGCAGCAAGGTTGGCAAGAAGATAGTAGAAAGGGTAATGGAACCTCTTGTTAGTTATGACAGCAGCTATGACCATGGCATTGGAGACCAGGATGAAACAGCAGAAGAGTGAACCCACCACCTGTACCAGGATGAGCTGGGTAGAGTCCCATTCATCTTTCTGTTTGCTGCTGTTGTAGAAGAAGCCCATTAACTGGTCATAGTGGCAGTCGTTCTGCCTGGCCATCTTTGTGAGTCTGAAAAATTTCGGTTGAGAGAAATTCATAGGCATAACTCAAAATTAACCCCCTCTAACGCGTGAAATCAAAAAGCTTTTATTACACAAACCAAAAAGACAATAATTGGGGTCTAATGACATTAACACAAATTACATTACAAATATCATCTCAACAAACTATAATTATTAAGGCTACATTATACGTTCATCACAATATCGCATAAATACCATGATTACATGATTCAGCAATATAACAGCAGATCCAAAATAAAAATCATACATAGACTAATAAAAAAGGTTGTTGCCTCGTCATTTTAATGCTATGTGGTTATGGGGTAGCCTATACCGACAGCAAACTTTAAGGATAAGTATGTACGTTTAAAAAGTTGAAGTAGGATAATGATATTAAGCTTTCATGATACAACCACGAGAATAAAAAAAAAGCAAAACATAAATTAGGTTCAAATAGAATTTGAATTTATGACGGCAACGACAAGTGTTATGCAACAAGCAAGTTCCAACTATCAATATCACAAAACAACATAAAAAAACACAACTATGGTCTCCTGAGCTCAGCAGGTGGGCTTACCTGTACACTGTCCGTCGGTATGTCAGTAAACGTTTGAAGTAATTCCACACGGCGTTAATAGACTTCTTTCCACCATTGTGCTGGAGCGTCCTACTGTAGTTGGTCTTACTCAGAGGAGAGTGAGAATCGCTGTGAGAAGTTGTTGGCAACAGATTTGTGAATCCAATGTTGTGCCGAAATTGTTGCTTTGCCTACAGTGCGTTTTTCTTTCAGCTAAAGCACACGGCCAAAGTGCATTTTGGGCGGGGAACAAGTTCGGCACAGCAACAGCCGGTGACGTAGCGGGCGTAGCCCACGAAATACCATATCTTTATCAGAGTAGGCTACAGTGAATTCCTGCGTGGTCTCGGCTGACCACAAATTTTATCTCGTTTATGGGATTTCATGTTAGGCTACTTTTCATTGCATGTTTTATTGCAGCTAACTTTGCTCGAAAGTGTTTTGCGAGTTGGTTATATAAACTGAAATAATTGTCATGGTAAAACATTTCAGACCCTGAGAATTTGCATGTGAACACTTGAATTAAAATAAAGTGTGAGAATGTACGTTATACAAGAACCTCAATATTTCAACACAACAATAGACCAAATTACCATTTGCTTTAAATGTAGTTTAAGATTCTTTTTAATGAATGTACACTTTCACAGGTAAATCAAAAGAATATATCAACATCAATTCTATTTATCATAAAATCATCTTCTATATGCGTACCTCTGGTATTTGCGCAAAATGTAACACAGATTTGTCACTCCCATTCTTTGGCAAACCAGCTATGCTCTCCTTGGTTTGGTTCATGTTTAGGAGCAAGGAGCAAAGAGCAAGCGGGGGGGGGGGGGGGGGGGGGGGGGGGGGGGGGGGGGGGGGGGGGGGGGGGGGGGGGGGGG
>JAOEHI010021705.1:16373-27459 GCA_025447815.1 Percopsis transmontana | reverse complement strand
ATTATAAAGATTATATGACCTTGAAAGATTCCTTCTCTGCTCTCTGATATATATATATATATATATATATATATATATATATATATTCTGTAGTTTTATATATTGGCCAACATAAAAACAACACTCCTTTTCTCCTTGCTTCATCAAGTGTTTTTAAAAACGAAAAACAATTAAGGGCCCGACTTAAAGTGAAATAGCACTGTGAAAAGAGGCAGAAATTATGAGGAGATAAAGGAATAACAAGCAAGACATGTTTTATAACCCCCCAGAATCCTATACTGTATGTCTCAGCAATGTCTTTTAAAAAAAGAGCTGTTTATTCCACCGCCCTACCTTTCTATTGCTCGTGAAACCACTTCAGTCTGTAAACCATTTGCATGGACAGTCACTGCCAATGACAGTCTAAGTGCAGGTGGATAAGAGATGGGGGCATTCTGAAGGTTCTCCAGTCCACATTGACAGGATTTTTTTTTAAAGCATGTGGATATACATAAATGTCAAAATGTGTCAGTTCCCTACCATACAGTATGTGTGTGTGTGCTCTGATTGCATGCTTTAGTCTAGATGGACATTGCCAACGTAGGCTTAAAAGATAAATTAAAAGCTGTTCCTGGTTCAACTTCAGCTGTGGTCCTTCAGTCTGCTAGTGGGTATACTAGCTGAGTAGGCTATTCCATTTTCTACCAACCCTATGGCAATGTAGCAGTAATCTAGTGGGGGCTTAGTGCTAATGAATGGCTGATTAATTGTCTGTTATTCCACAGGCCATTTATCAAGTCTGCCATAGGAACTGAGGAACTAATGCAGCAAATGCTGCTCACTTAGAATTCTAAAGGCTGGAATGCACGGCGGGGGGGCAACTCGTCTGCTTAGTAGATTCTACCACTGTGCGGAGGTGGAGTTCAGCGGCCGTCTTTTGTGGCCGTTAACACTGATTCAGCACGCTCAATCGGAGATCACTCAAGGCTAATCAGAGCACAGTAACCCTCGAGAGGCGGAGGAGGAAGTCCAGACTATGTGGGCAGAATAAAGACAGCATGGAAACAGTTTGGAAACAGCTTGTGTGATTTACTATGCTATTTTGGACCAAAGAATTGAGATTAATTATGTTATGAAATTTTCTTTATAATACTGCTTGCTTTGTTTGCATTAACCAAAACTTTACTGTGATTTGTGATCAGTCTGTAAAACTGTGTTTTTTGTGTGGACTGGGTCATGAGGGGTTTCAAGATTATGAGAAACATGAATATGAGTCAACATCATGACTCATGTTTCAAAGCTGCTACTGTAAGATAGGAATTTGTCTGGCTGAGTATTCTTCTCAGCATAACACAAACAGAACAAAAACAATATCACACACCTCAAAAGACTGAGCTATCACACATGTTGCTACAAATTCAAATTCTATATTTTATGACAAACCTATGACAAGAACAGAATCAAGAACAGAAAGAAAATTATCTTTTCCATCAAATGTCAATTGGTAGGCACCATGCTGTCTTGCAAGTTGAACAGTCTTATAAGGTGATAACATGGGCATGCACAACAATAACGCTAAACAGAGTTTTACAATTTTGCCAATTCAAACATTTACATCTAACAAACAGTAAGTTCAATGCTGGCAAAAGAGCTACGTTTAAGTGAATGCCTTCAGCCTTCCCAACCTTTTAGGCTTGAACGGTTCTGCATTATAGACATGTAAACCTGATAGCACCTCACCCCCCAACATATGAATGTACCAGGTTTGGTAGTGTGTGTGTGTGTGTGTGTGTGTGTGCTATACTGATTGTTTTGTCACTATAATACTTCTATTATAGTATTTCACTCAGTCTAACAGTATGTACATGACAGACAAGCATAGACTCTATCAAGATCTATCACACTGTGTCGAGCAAAGACGTTATTAAATAGCATAACATAACACATCATACCATATGTACCTGTTAATGGCTCTTGGTTCCAAGTGGACGATGGAGAATAGTGCTCTGCAGTGTTTGACCTGCCACTTTACATTAGCTGTAGATACATTAGGAGAAAGAATGATGGTTAGAGATAATAAGAGGAACAAAGGCCCTGATTAAAGTGTGATATAACACGTCACTTTGAGGCCCTTGGGAAACATTAATTGAAGATAAAACACTGTACATTTGATCATCTTGTCTGAGGGATTCATTAACACATGAGACTAGCTGCTTCTGATTCATATCTGTTGTATATAATGTCTGTGCCTTCATTGTATCTATTATATTAATCTACTGTACTGTATGTACTGTATTGTATTTTTATATTCTGCACAGTGCTTTGAGATTTCTTTGAAAAAGCCTTTTTAAGTGTATCATTATTATTGCTGTTGTTATTATTAGTAGTATAATTAGTAGTATTATATGAATATATATTATGAGATTATAATATTATTGTTGATCTATTATAGACAGATACACTGTAAAAGTGGTAATTCCAGCTCACTATGATGCAGACACTAAACAAAATATCACATTGGTGGTGGTTGACAGGCAGGTTATATTGAGTGATTGTTAATTTACCTGCTGCTGATTTGACACATTTACATATTTATATATTTGTAACTGAAATGATTTAAAATTCAGCATCACAGTGCCAAAGCCACAGCATAATGCACACTGACTGCGCTTGGGTGAAGACAGTTATCAGTTCACTTTAGAAAATGGGCCATGCAGGCTACATAGCCCAGCTGTTTCTATAGAAACTACCACCCATGCCAGGAAGGGAAAGAGACTCGTGGAGGATGTACCTGCAGTTCTTTTTTTTCAACAATAGATTTAGCAATGCCCCAGGATCTAGTCCCACGATAGAGAATATGAATTCACGAGAACAGAAACCGCTTTTCTGAACTGCATAATCCACAATACATGTATGTGAATATATGCCTTTATCAAGGGTTATACACATGAAGCATGATAGATCATATTACAGACATGTATTATTCTGTATGCCTCATGACCTTCTTGGGAAATACAGTTTGTCTCATTTGTTTAACTAATTTGTTGAAAGGTCATATGGAAGATATTCATGGAAGAAATTCAGCAAAACACAACACATAAGAGAAGAGAGGAAAATAGAGGAGAGAAGAGAAGAGAAAAGAAAACGAGAAAAGAGAAGACATGAAAAGCATGACTATCTATGGGATGTAATTAAACGAAAAATATAATGTATTACTTGCAATTGCAACAATATTTAACATAAATGACTTAATAACTCTCAGTAGCAGTAACTACTGGCAGTTGAGCTGAGGTTGACAGGCTTTCAAACAGACGGCACATTTATGCGAGTACAGGCCAAGTCTCAGCGCTGCCCACACAGCATGCCTGCTTGATCATCAGTATTTTTCTTTCTTTCGTTATTTATTTATTTTATTTTATTTTTGCGTTCTTATAAAATAATTAAATTATAGGAGAAGATGATGTCAACTGGTGATTAATCTTGCAGTGTTTTATGCAACAGGAAACCTGAAGTTTTTACCAATATTGGCTAATTGTGCTAATGTCTGTGCTGTGCAGGAGAATTTTGCATAGCGTAGAAAACAGAAAATTGTAACTGCTGTATAAAATAAGATTGAAAGTGAACAGCTGTTGCTGTATTTAGTTACTCTGGTTTACATAATCAAATAGTTGTAATGTGTAATTTAAGATATTTACATTTTGGATTTAAAATATAAATATACCTTAAATTAAATTCCAAAACAAACTGGGGTAACATCACAACACATACAACCAGATGAGATGACGATCTACCTTTAACATCAGAAGTATGTTTTGGTGAAACAATGGATTAATTCAACTGGGATTTTATGGTCCAGCCCCTACTGTGAATTAGGGGTTAATGTATGGCAAACATCAGCAGGTGGACTTAATATTGAGGTAAGGAAGCTATACAGTGTCGAGGGCTTAACTGAAATTCTGTTCCGCTTTAAGTGCCTAGTGTGCTAGGTAAGTATTATGGATCATTTGTCTCTGCCCTGTCTTCCTAGCCAGGAGTATTGCTCTCTCTTTCTCTCTCTCTCTGTGCTTAATTGCAGAAGCATGCTCAGGTGTGTTGGAGTGGACATCTGCAGCCGATAACCATCGGTCTCCTTGACTGCTTATACCTGGCTCCCACTTCAACATGCCACCAGATCGTTGACTAAGCTACCCAGTCAGTCTAGTTCTTGCATTGTTTGGAAAGATCAAAGTCCTGTGTCCCCTCGTGTTTCTAACGCCCTGTCTCCGTCTGCCTGCAGCCTGCTCTCTCTTCCCCGGTCTAAGCTCCACCGCCTCCCTCCTGCGCCTCCACCGGCACCGGACCTACCTCACTCCCACCCACTTCCTGGACCCTCCTCCTGGACCCTCCTCCCCGCTCCACCTCACCCTCCAAGTCCCAGCCTTGGCTCCCCTCGACCCCTGGGACTTACCTTTTCCCTAATAAAACCCGTTCTCTCCACTTCCTGCCTCTGTGTCTGTGTCTTGCTCCTGGGTTTGAATCCTCACCCTGTGACATCATTAAAGTCGAAAGGGGTAGTGCTAATAAAGACATTGCTTCAGAGATGAGGTAGATATGTCTCATCTGGGCTAGTCTGTAACAAACACTGGTATTTTGCTCCTGACATTTGATCAAGCTAAAATGAATAGGTATGGTTTACAAGGCAACACAATACCCCAGCAGCTAGCTACAGTACAGATCTACCTTTACAAGTGGTTACTAATCAGAACCTTTCGTGCAGGTTAGCCAACTCAAATGAACCGCCAAGCCAGCCTCTGAGCAATTTTGGGCTTAACTACTGTAGGACCACACAGAGAGAGAACAGAGACTACTTGCTGTAATTACTTGGCTGTGTAAAAGAAATGTCATTATTATAGCCAGGACCATCTGGTTCAGGTTTTGTAAAATAAATCTAAACATACGTAGGAGAAATATTGTCTGTTGGGTTTCTTCCAGTGGCCTACTGATACTCTGTTCCTAATCGGTGTCACATGCTAGTGATAGCGCAGCAGTAACACTGTGACAAAATAACACAGTGTCATAAGACAACAATTTAGTTTTAGTTTTTAGACTGGATTATTTTGTATCCAGTTTATTGTCTTAAATGGTGTTTATGGTTGTTTATATATAAATTTATTTATAAAGTTGTACAGTACGCAATCATGTTCTCAAGCTATGACCTTTGTCGCTCAAATGATATGAAAACCACTTTGGAAGACTAGAAGACAGTACTGTTTTCAAATATATTTCATATATTATATATTTCATTATACATTTACACTATATAAATCCATCTAATTTATTCCTTTATTCAATCTATCAACACATTTAAATAGGTTGCCATGCGTTACATTAGAAGGATCCTTTTAGAAAAGGGTGGGAGCCTGGTCAAGTTGACAAAGCCCCCAAATGGTGACTGAACAGAGGTGGGCACAGTTCAAGGAAGGTTCCGCCTGTGTGGGGTAAGGGTGACCATCTGTTTCTGAATTCAGTTGGGCTTCATTTAATCTTGTTAAAACTAGAAATCCTTGAAAAACCAGCAGGGCATTCACATTGTGGCCAAAATCCCTGCATGGCAATAGTTCAATTCAGAAATGGTAATTCAATCACACACAATTAGAATATGAGGATATGTTTTTTTTTTTGTTGCTTCCTTACTGTCGGAGTGAGTGATTACCACTCAGTCATATAAAATTCCCATTAGCAGACGGGGCCCTTCATGCACTGTTAAATGATAACTGACTTATGTGGCTAATGAAGATAGAATTACAGCCATTACAAATTATGTTGCCTGTAACAAACAGTCAATATTGTCCTTTATCAGACATTATTTTTGATAGACAGTAGTCAATTAAAATTAAATAAAAAACCACATTAACAGATAAAAAAAAACAGAAAGCAAGCAAGGAAACAGTTTCAGCGTAGAAACACTTACAGCATCGAGGCTGTTTGTTACTCTAGCCTCTAACTCTGTTTACTTTAGCCAACCTCAGCTCAGTTCAAGGTCTCCAGTATAAGTGCATTTCCGTCAGCCTACATCTTCAAAACAAGAAGTGAAGTAGCTAGGGTCTGCCTTTCAGGACCATGCCCCCAATGGTGACTCACTGCTTTTGTTAAGCCTCAGAAACCATACTGTGATCCACAAATAGACTAAATGCCTCCATAGTGCACACAAGGAAAGGAACAGATGGATCTTTGGTCCACATGACCTGCCTCACATCACCTGATCTCACCAAGATAGAGGACCATTATGGTCCTTACATACATTAGGTAAATTGTGCTTACAATTATTATCCGTTCTCTCCCTTTGGTTGTGGTTATTGTTTTATTAAAATAACACTCCTCAATTTTGACTGCAATTCCGCTTGTGTCGCTGACACTGGCATTACAACCACGGTGTTCTCTTTTGAAACTCTATGAACGCTTTCCCCCAGGGCTGAGTGGCGTGCACGCCTCTCTACTCCTCCCCCTACAGCGCACCAAAACTCATATTCTTGTCTACTCCTCCGCCTACAGCCACCTACACTTTTGTAGATAGTTGTGTTCCAACAGGTAAACAGTGGACTGAGGTAGAAATCCATGGACACATTGTACCATGCACATGTGCAATCCACCTCAGTAAGCCATGCAATGCTCACCTGCCAGTAACCTGCTAGCTGAGCTCTTAAACGCATCTCAAACTTGTTCACCTCAAACCTCTGCCACATGCAGTTTCCCTCCAAGTGCTTATATACCATAATATTTTCATGTGGCTGAACAAACCTGGATTGCAAACAACCAGTTTAACCAAGGATGGAATTCAACATCCCTTGTACTGTAAAAATCATATCACTATTATTGTGTTTTTTTATTTAATTTGACTTGAATATTTACTGTAGTTTGACAAACAGTTACAGGCATGATCACTAAGATATACAGTATGCAGACTGTCTAATTATAATCGATTTTTTTTAATTGGACTGGAATATTAAAAGTTATACAAATAGATACATGCATAATGGTAAATTGTAAAAAAGAAAAGAAAAGTAGGCTATTCTTGCGTAGTAATCTTACGTTCATTTGCATAATACATCGCATAAACTACTGTATGCTGTATAGTAAATTGTAAATGCGTCCACGCGCCATTATCGCAACTTACTGCTTGTTGGGATCGTTCTCCAAATGTCTCTAGAAGTAGCGTTTAGCAAAATTGTTGCAACGATCGAGGACCGTAGTAGCTGATATATCCCAGAAATTCGTTTCCAAATCCAGAGTCAATGCTAGAGCATTCAAACAGGCATTAATTAGTCTACTACATCGAAGTGCTGGGCAAAAACAACGATGTGAGGACACACTCTCGACTTGTGCGCTAAAGCGTGCGATTGTGTAGGCTTCACCTCCGAGATGGGGCGGGAGGATACGCGTCTAACGCATACGCCCACCACTCAAAAAATTAACGGTTCGGTTTTCGTATACTTGTGCCCACTGGACATCAGTGACAGCATATGAGCAGAAGGTTTGTATGGCATCCAGTCCACTTCAGACAATTTCTGTCTCCGGTCATGAGTGGACATTTGTTGTGATCAAGCCCCTTTGCCAACCGTGGATATCTATGAATAGCTCTTACAGTATACTGTGCCGCCTACTGTGCCCTTAATTGATTCTAAATTCTTAGTAATTAACTGATGATTGTACATTAATAGCCACAGGACATAAAGCTCTGATATTATTCAATCCATAGGGGATGAGGGGAGCGTAGTGGGCCTACTTATGGACTTAAATCCTTGACACAGGCACACAAGCAGTACACGCGCACGCACACACACACACGCACACACACACACACACACACACACACAACAGTATAGACTAATAGACTAATGACTGATGCTGAACCGCTACTGAACAGTACACCTCTGTTTTCCGCTCGGAGTGACGAGCCACATCTGGTAAGCATGTTCTGGACACCAGGGAGCTTGTGTCTGTTCTCCATGGTCAGGAACAGCGATGAGTTAAATGACCACACACCACCTTCTTAATGGGTGGTCCAACTGGCATCAGCCGCATCTAAACTAGTCTCTAGCTATAAATCAGATGTGCAAAAACTGACCAAGAAAACATTATATAAAACACCATTGAAAAAAATGCACATTTTGATATAGATATTAAAACGAATTATAAAAGGTTGTGGGGAAATGTAGTTTGACTCTTTCAGTGGTATTATCAAAAAAGAGGATTTACACAGCTATAGAGGCTGTGGCTGGTGGTGTTATTAAATAATGCAGACCGCTTCACAATCTCACAGTGGGTGAGCACACTGCTCCCCACAGGATACCCACAATGCATCACCAAGTCTTACCTCATCTCTTTCTCTGGCAACACAAACAGCATATATATCTCATTCACAAAACAATATAAAGCATGTTACAGTACTATTTTGTGATATTATGAACCACTTTTAACGACAACATATGGGGCGTCCTTGAACATCCTCTTAAAAAACTTTTTTTAATTAGATTAAGATTCATTATCATTTTTTTCCACCCCAGTTGCAAAGCAGCTGTAGATGAAAAGATAATGATGGGAATTTAAAATGATATAGTGTGTGCATACATACGGGAATGCACACCTCACTTTAACGGCCTCTTAACGCCTCCAGTCACAGCATGCCACAGACCCACCTTTGTAGTTTTGGTCTTGTTAAGTGTACTTTGTGCTGTGTTGTAAAGTATGTTGTTGTGACTGTACAGTTTGTTGTACCATATACCCTGTATGTGGATGAATTTTTTTTTAAATTTTGCATAGCATGTTTTACAGGTGTACAGAATATAATAGAATTATGCTTATTGTTGTTCAAAGGCGATTATATAGCACCCTAAACTTCATATCCAATTTCAAAGACTTTCAAAGGCATTGCACGATAGGCTTGCTGGCAGGTGATAAAGTGTATCACTGATGCATGCAACTCTGATGGATTCTCAAGAGTTAGACTAACTGAGGCATGCATAGCACGTATGTAAATTAGGTTGCCTCTCTAAAAACCCCTTCTGGCCAGAATTAAACTAAAGCTAAAGTTCCAACATTACTTGAGAGCTTTGTGCTCTCAACTAATGATGGAACTTTAGCTTAATTGTTTTGAGGGAGCTTCTTTTCTTTTAGGCAGAGACAAATAGTCCAAGTCTGTATGTTATAAGAAAACTACATGTATTGTAAGATATGATTGGTATGGAAAAAAAGTGTCAATATTAGATCATACAGGTCAAAACAAAGCCCAATAAAGATGCCTGAAACAAAGCAGAGCATGTTGTACACAAATGACCACACAAAAAAAAGGTTTTCTAACTTTTTATGAAACCCCCCATTTATCGCCTGTGAACCTGGATTTTGTAAATGTTGTCTTAAAGCAGGGGTTCTGATACTTTTTTGACTTTTGGCCCCTATAAAGAAGTATCTCATCGCTCTGGACCTAAGATAATAACATAAAAATATGTATAACCAAATTAAACAATTGTATGATATAAGATAACACAAAAACTTCAGTCTTGAAATCATCACATGCCACGTTGAGAACCCCTGTGATAAAGAAAGACAGGCATTTTGGAGATAAACCTCCCTCCTTTTCCTCCACATGGAGGCACAGAGCGATGTGTCGTGCATGGCAAGTTGTGTGAGGCGGAGTGTTGAAATAGTGAGTGCCCTGTCTCTGTCAATTACCTCAGCCTTTTCCCCCTGTCACTGGTATGGGCACAGCAATCCCCTTTGCAGGTGTATGATGTCTGAACACTGACAGGCCTCAAGAGGAAGCACAAAAGACTTTGGGCGAGGAAAGTTTGCCCATTGGAGTGAAGGGACAAAGTTTGCCCATTGGAGTGAAGGGACAAGCAGGGGGTTAATTCTTTTGTTGCTATTTTTGAAAGTGTAGTGTAACTACACAGAGGGGGTAGATTAAAGAAAAGACAGGATCCCGTAAAACATATGTGTGTGAGTAAGCATGTGGTTTGTCCAATGGTGTGGCTCGGCTCGGATTCAACAACAAAAAAGGTGGTGTGACTTTTTATGAAAGTGGTTCCTCTCAACCAAGGGGTGCGATTCAACTGGATGCTAAATACTGGTCAAAAGGACAAGAGGGACATAAAAAAAAATTGTATTGGGTTAACACAAATACGCTCACACGAATATACACAGAGACAGGAACAGAGACACATACACAGACACACTATGACAACAACACACATTGGAAGTATGGTGTCTAACCCTGACATGCAAATACAAGATACAGTACAGTGCACACAGACATTTATTTGACAGGCGGAGATGTGCTGACCCAGTACAGTGCACGTTGTCTTTGACCATCCCTGCAGCCCTGCTCTGCTGTAATACATAGCAGATGGAGACAGGAGGGGTTCAGCCGGACCTACAGCTATTTACAATAACCAGCCACAGTGGCTGGCGGCTGGGAATGTACAGCATGCATTTGCCAACAGAGGAAGGTTTACCTATTTACCAAGGATTCAAATAAAACGTACTACTGTAAGTATTGCTAAGTTTGACGAGTTTTTACTGAAGTTCCTAATGAGTGACAGTTGATTTGCGAAATCCTTGGTATTATTACTATTACTTCTATCCTGTAAAAAGCTACTAAACAAACAAATACACAAATACTATAAAATGACCAAAAATTACCAATAGTAAGTAAATGAAAGTAAATACAAACCCACACTGTACTGTCTACATACATATTGGGCTACAACATAATCAAGGAGTGTAGGCCTACCTTTAAGGTTTTACAGTAAATATTGTAAGTTGTTATTCTCCAATACAGGACTATCTTACTCTTTGCTCATCAATAAGTCATGCTTATTGACATCAATAAGTCATGCTTATTGATGAGTAAGTCTAGTGAACCCTTCTATTGCACAGAGGAGTAAGGAGTGTCTGAGACCTACTTTTTGTCACAGTGGTGTATAGGAGCGGTGACCCAAACGCAGGACAGAGAGCACGGAAGGCAGGCAGTGGTGTTCAGGGTATTTAATAACTCAAAAGTAATCCACGGGAGGGTAAAGAGGAAAACAGAAAAAGTCCAAACTAAAATACAAAACATAAGAGGTCGCAA
>JAOEHI010021705.1:0-16273 GCA_025447815.1 Percopsis transmontana | reverse complement strand
GGCAAGGAAAGGCAAGGAAAGGCAAGGAAAGGCAAGGAAAGGCAAGGAAAGGCAAGGAAAGGCAAGGAAAGGCAAGGAAAGGCAAGGCAAGGAAAGGCAAGGAAAGGCAAGGAAAGGCAAGGAATCCAAAACACAGGGACGACACACCAGGTAACGATAACTGACGAACCAACAGTGAGACAAGAGAAGACAGAGACTAAGTACACCACGAGGGAACGAGACACAGGTGAGGGCGGTGAAGACACAACGAGCGAAAGGACCAAACAAGGAGATAAGGCGGAGCAAGGGCGGGGCCAGGGAGAACACAGGAAACAGGCAGACACACTAGGGGAACATGGAAACAGACTTAAAGGGAAACAAGAGACAAGACCAGGGAACAGGCAGGGTCGTGACACTTTTGGGATAAATATCAAGGAGACCCTGTGTTTATTTATGTCGGTAACCCCAGGGGAGGGTCTACAATGCTACATTAGCCTAGCGATCATTGAAACTGCTATCATAGAACCATAGAATATTATCATATGGGAAAGTACAAGTACACGATTTTTGGCGTCTCCTATGGTGACAGTAAAGTCAGAATGAATAAATGAAAGTCATGTTCCTAATCTTGGATGAGATAAAAAAACATTTCGAATGTGTAAATGGTAAGAAGAAAATAGAACAAATATATTGAGACAAAAAGAGAACATCACCATGAAATGAGAACCTCTGAACATGCAGAATATTAACATGAATTGACATGAAAAGGCCTGTGTAATGTAACTTCTCCCCTCTCCCCCACTAACCCATATGAATGGCATGACAGTTCCACACAGGCTCCCATCCACATTACTAATGACTTCCTCTTTGGACAAGCATTGACCCTCATTGTGAGCTAAAATTACATTACACTTGACATGGATGACCATGACCTCATTGGGCCGGAGTGTGTCTGTGTGTGTATTCTCTCACACTCATAAACGTGCACATGAATACATGCCCCACATACTGTAGTTCAAAACACATATGCTCTCACACACACACACACACACACACACACAGACAGAGATAGAGACACAGAGAGGAAGACAGAAATAGTCTCGTTTCCTGTCAGCTGTTGTTTGTCACTTGTCTGTGTGTGTGTGTGTGTGTGTGTGTGTGTGTGTGTGTGTGTGTGTGTGTGTGTGTGTGTGTGTGTACAATGATCTAAACATGGCACCCCAGACCTACTAGAATCTAACTGTATTGACTCATAAGGTGCAGATGGCTCAAGTGATTTCCTAGTTGAAAAACAAATAGGTTTGTACAACAATTCCTAAAACAATTCCTACCGCATATGATCAAACCCCATTGCTTCATATGCAGTGAAATGAAACAACCCAAGAGAACGTCTCGTAAATTATGTTTTGTGTTTATTTTTAGACAGAACCATTTGTTTTCAATGCATCTTACTGTAGACAGGTTATGGAGTTAGCAGGGTCCCACGCTGGTGCTGTATCTTTCCAGTCACATGCGTCAATCAAAGCAATTTTTAAGCCGTTTGGGTGCTAGATACTGTAGATAGATAGATAGATAGATAGATAGATAGATAGATAGATAGATAGATAGATAGATAGCTTGATTTAAAGCCTCACATTTTAAACTTCAATCAGGAAAAAGTGTAGTCGGTGTAGTTTGAATATATTTTAAATTGATCTCTAGGTCCCTCTTGTGGATTCAGTATAGAATAACAATAAACCTGTACTTTGTTTTTGTGTCTGTTATACTCCGCTCATAGTACGTTAGATCAGATAGTAGGCCTATGTTTGAATAGAATAGAATAGTATAGAACAGAATAGCATATATTTATTTGTCTCAACTCAACCCCTCCACACACACACACACACAAATTCTTTCTTACGTGGTGGTCCACTTTACAACAAATTAAATCAATCAAGCTGAGCTGAATTATCCATCAATATTTTACTGACAATTGTTTTCACTTCACTTGCTCTTCAAAGATTGACATCCTCAAACAAGTACACTGAGCGACTGTCCTTATTCAGTTTAATAGTCCGGCTATTGCTCAGCAGGTGCACGGCGTTTGCTGATGACCACAAGGTGTCGCCATCTACTAACAAACCTTCCCCAACTAGACTACTGTACAGGATTTTTAATGGAATTGCATTGATCTGCGATTATCCTGACTGGTCCAATACATTTGGTGTCAACTATCTGCCTGACCCATAAAATAGTTTGTGGAAAGTATTTTATCTTTAATTAGGTAGAAATGCTTGCTTTCAATTAATTAACAAATACAATATTAATCTTAGATATCAATGGCCTATAATGTAAGTGTTGCATATGACAAAAACAATAAATGGCATTAAATTAGCATTAATTAAGCTAAATGTGTTAGGGGCTTTCTCTCAACTGTTTTTGCCATGAGCAATTAATATCATACAGTAGGTGTCAAATGGCTCTCTGTATAAGTCAGGATACAGGTGTCTCAACAATTCATTGAGCGTCAATTCATGTAAGAAGTGCATTTATACAGAGATTAACTTGTTTGTAATTTACCAATACTATTCTACATTTTCTATCTCAATCAAGACTGAACCTGCCTCATATATTGAAGCTATTTGTTTTGTATTAGTTACCTGGTAGTGTGTATTAGCTTATATGGCCACTAGGGGTAGATCTATGCAAAGGAATCTCGGTACCGCGCACACAACAATATAGAGTAAAGGGGAGCGTGCATACACACTTCTTGTGTGTGCGCTGCGTTCGTCAAATAACGTGAGTAGTAGGCCTAGTTAAAGTTGTTAAAAGAGGAATGTCATGGTGAACGGAGGCAACACACAAATTAGCATGTAAACTAGCCAATTTAGGAAATTGCTTAACGGTCCTATGTCTTACATAGGCCTACTGCCGCTTTAGTGGCTCGGGGCTCTCTTTTTTTTTTACTCATTTCATTATTTTCTAAGATCTTTCTAACCATCCTTTGCTTGCTGTATCAGGTAGACGCTGTGGATCCCCTGTACAGAGGCAGGTGTTTCTGTGTGACGTTTCATAGCTGGACAGCTACTGAACAGGTGTGTGGGTTTCTGTCTGTATGTGTGGTTGGCAGAAGTGTTGGTGTGCGGTGGGGGGCACGCTAGTCACTTGCCGACTCATAAGAACACACCTACACACCATAATCACTGGTTAAATCTCACTTACACACCTCACAAATCTACACAACTACTAATATTTACTACAGTGCAAACATATTCCACATACACCCTCTTCAACATCTTTATACTCGTTCCCAATCTCTCATCCCTCTATTCTGCCAACCTTCTGTTCTGTCTGGAGGAAGTGGCTCTGACCAATCAGAATTCCGCAGAAACAGTCCAACTGTCCAGGTATCCATGGTTATACTTCTATATGACCATTTATCACAACAGAGTTGTATTTTCATCAATTTCCATCTGAAGTGGAAAATGCTAAAGTATTAAGAGCACCTAACACAGCTATGTTAGGTGAATTGACTTCAAAGCTGCATGCAGTGGACATCAACCGTACGTATTTGCGCCTGTTTGTGTGTAAACACTGCATATGTGAATGTCAAGTGGGATCATATAATGTGGTCAAACCAGTATTTAGGCCAGCAGCCCGCAGCAGCCTCCAGGCTGGCCCAGAATGCCCTAACAACAGAGAAGATTGGATGAGATCAGCCATGAAACGGTTAATCTAGCGCTCTGTTAAATCGACCGTAACGCAATGTTTGCACGCGATGCTAATCCCTATGGCTGTGTGTGTGTGTGTGTGTGTGGGGGGGGGATAAATATTGACACCGAATGTTGACTGATACGATCACAACAAATACTTTACATCTTATAGGGGGTTTAAGTGGGGACGAAAGACGGTGGAATGCTGGACCCTTGAATTCAAAGCAAGAGAATACACTATGCCCTAAAGTTGTTGTTTTTTACTTTTGTGTTTTTCAGTAGTGTAAATACTGACACACTTACAATCACAGAAACAACATGGTCTTGTAATTGTAATGAATGCTACGGTTTCATCTTCACTTATATTTGCCACCCTGAGGGCTCTCCTTCCCAGAGAGACCTCAACTGTTCAATACATCACAGATCCAGAGCAAAGCCCGACTCAAATTACAGTAACACTTTGTTTGTTTGACTTGCTTGTTTGACAAGCTTAAGATGCAACTGGTGGAAGTGAACCTAAACCCGTTTAAGTGATGTTACTCCTGGATTATCCAGTTAGTTTGCTTTATTAAATGGTTCAGTGACAGACCATTCAAAAGTATGAAGTGGTAGGCTACCCATGGAGGACCACCCATGCAGATGGGGGGGGGGGGGGCGCCTCATTTTTAAAACTAGTCAAGCTATTATTATGCTTGATAAACACCTTTCTCTGCATTACATGCAGATATAATAGCCTACAGTAGTGCCTATGTTGTTGGTGCACATTCTTTTTTCCTAACTTAATATGTCTGGCAGAGATTGAAGCAGTTTAACTGGCCAGGACAAAAATAAGGATGTTGACACCTTATATGGCCCATTAAATAACATTATTTAAATTCCTCTCCTCTGAACACATTTGACATCCCATCACTTACAGTAGGACAACCCAGTATATAACTGGAGTTAATTTTATATTATGCACTGTTTAAATGTACTGTGGATCTGATGTTGTCTCTAGGTTTTACTCAATTCTCTTTATAGTCAAATTCTACAATGGGGAAAATCAAGTGTAAACAAGGTGGTCAGAATTGTGTTAAAGTCCTAGGTTAGTGTGAGCTCAAGGAGCTCATCTACAGAGGTGTGACAACACCCCATGACTAGGCCTACACAAAATACACAGAGCAGATCACATAACTATTTCCAAATAATTGGAACGTCTAATATTGCCAAATTGGCAAACATTTATGGATGCCCACCACATCACAGTAAATGCAGACTGTACCACCATGAATGTCTGCGGTCACTGCGAATGCGCGGCAGTGATGTCTGCTCCACGCTGCAGGCTACCAGCTGCAAACAGCGGAACAACGAACCACTGCAGCACGACATAGGAGAGTCAAACACTAGCGGTGGAGACCATAGCTCTTAAAATTAACCTGCATCTACAGTATAACACAAGGTCAGTCTCTTATGGTACGTATAGAGAAACTATCATTGTATGACTTATAGTTTTATTGCTTAATGACATGCAGAGACGGATGACAAATGTGCGTGACAAATGCTGAATGCCACCAAGGATTCATGCATTGCAGCCATCCTCAGTGCGTGTGATCGGCGCAGGGTGTTCTCCGGTGACATACTGTAGCCTACAGTACAGACACGTTTGTTTAAATTCGAGTTATTAGCCAATGTCATTTTCGCTTGTTTAGTTGGGGGCAAGGATAAGTTACCTTACCAAATTCAGGAGATATTTATAAGATTAAAAGATTTTAAAACTAGCCAGGTGCTCCTCCCAGAGACCTGCAAGTGCTAACGTGCGTGAGACCACCCTATAATGCAACACGGTGTTAATGTATTTTAAAACACTGAACCCGTTTATTAGTGTTAATTCAATGTGACCTGGTATGTTTGTAGCTCCTTGTGTACGGGATAAACGAGTCATAGTGTGGACAAAATCGCTTAGAAACGTTACAAGTTGCTAGGTGTTGTGCCTAAATTGTTCCCAACCTAGAAATCGTTTAAACTAGTCTAAATTAGCATTCATACATGTTGGCAAAGGAACATTTTTGGCGGGGGGACAAGTAAGGCATGCCACGTCGATCTCGCAAACATGCGACTTCTTTGCAGACCTCTGTGCAGGTGTAACATTAGACGCAATCACAGGATATCATGCCCGTTTCGCTTTAACACTGTTTACACCATTCACACTGTAAAATACGTAGTATGAATTAATGTGACCAGAATTACCATAATTCTTTGATCGTTCTGGCAATCATTACACAGCTTAACCTAAATTTAAACAAACATATCCCTTTAATTAATGTTTAGATTGCATGGGCTTGACTAATATATTCCATGCCTGTTTATTTACAGGTTGTTTATGAGTTTAATCCTTCTTTGGATGTCATAGTAACGAGGGTGTGGCTGATCACATAGGCAGCACTCCACAACATCTATTCTTTACCAGATACAACGAGGCTCCGTTCTGCCTGCCCATTTCTGCTCGCTTGACCATCCAGTCATTGGCCTTTGTGTCTATTAACTTGCAGGGCCAGCTCGCTGTGAAAGAGGGTTCCTCCTCGCCTGTCTCAGCCCAGAACATGGACTTGCTTTCTGCAGGGTCAGCTGGGGGATAACAACGTTTTAATGGACTCAGATGTGGATGAACTGTGAAAAACCTTATTGGAAACACAAAGGAGAACGGAAGAGGGGGGTGTGTAAGACACAGAAAGAGAGTCTGAGGGCTCAGCAGCTGAGACATACAGCAACCCAGAGAGGGACAGAGGCTGATTGTGGTCTTTTTAAACCAAAAAACAACTGGTGTAACCCCCATCGAACCAAGAATTTACCATGTGGAGAGAAGAACTAGGGATATTTACTTTTCAAGCACAAACAATTTCACCAGTATTTTGGACTGAAATGAACATTTCAACCTTCTTCAAGGAAATACAAAGGAAAAATGGATGATAAAATGATGGACTAATACAAGAAGGCTCCTTCGTAAACTATCGTAGTAGTAGTGCTCAGGGTATATGTAGTAACACAGTGTGCGGCTAGCGCTCTCTAAAGGTACCGTCCCTAAGTCTCTTTTTACAGACAGCCTTATTACTATTGACATGTATTGAATGGTCCATACACCTAGTAAAGGACCTCTAATGGCTTTTAATGTCAGCGAGCCATCGGTGAGCACAGCCAATATTCAGACTAGTACTGAAGCAGCAACAACCGACTCTAGTTAAGTCCCGTGGTGTCCCAGTCTGTCCAGTGGCATTTTCCAAATATCTGAACTCAAGATGGGCCGATCCGTTGGACGGGGTGCGATGCGGGACCGGTCTTCAAATGGGACAAGGATCTCCTACAGGCAAACGACCCAACTCTACTCTACGTTCAGTGTTTCCCCCATCGTCCTTCTCCTGACGGTCCTGGTGTCTCCCAGTCTGTCCATCCACATGGAGAGAGTGGAGAGCCACAGTGAGTTCAGCTGTGAGCCCATTGGACTGAGGATGTGCCAGGATCTGCCTTATAACACCACCTTTATGCCCAATCTGCTCAACCATTACGACCAGCAGACGGCTGCGCTGGCCATGGAGGTAGGGTGTGGTTGTGTGTGTGTGTGTGTGTGTGTGTGTGTGTGTGTGTGTGTGTGTGTGTGTGTGTGTGTGTGTGTGTGTGTGTGTAAAAATGCCCCATCTAGTCAAACTATTGCAACCATCTGACCACAGCACAGGCAAAAAGAGCGCCTGTGGGTTTGTATGTCACATGCATGCTTGTGTGTATGTCGCTGCATATGTGTGTGTGTGTGTGTGTGTGTGTGTGTGTGTGTGTGTGTGTGTTGGGTTGGAGCCCTAAACAGCTGCTGCACTGTAACACACTGAAAGGGGGAATACAATATCCTGTAGCTGAAGAACAGCCACATGACAGGCGGTTACATCTCCTGCTGTATTACCCCCAGACAACTGCAGTTCATGACATTAAGCACAAACCTTGCCACCTTTGATGGGGAAAATCAATCATGCTGCAAAAGGTAGTCACATAGCATAGCATGAAACCTCAGACTAAAAGGAAAGGGTTTACATATTACCAGCAGTAGTGGGCCTGTACACAAATACATGTTGCAATGTGACAGCAAAATAGAACCCTGAAACTATATACTACATTTAGATATTTCACCTCATTGTGAAATATCTTGAGTGCTGAACTAGAGAGAAACATCTGAGCAAAAAGGCTGGCACTCTTATCTGCCCTCCCCATTTTATGACCCCGTCTTTACAATATGTGAAGGTGGTCCTGGTGGCTGGACATGCTTGGTCGCATGTCATGCTGGTTTGAGACCATCTCATAGGAACTTTGTTGTGTTCTGAAACCCATGGTATTTCCCTCTTTCAACTGCCCTTTATCCATTGAAGCAGAAATGCTATTTAATGCTAGAATTTTTTATAAATAATATTAACTGCATTAATAACAATAGTACTAAGTTTTTTCATGTACTAAAATATATAATGTCATAAAAGGCTAAAATCTAAACCTAAAACTACATTTATGATGTTATGAAAATTATTTTTATAATCGCTAGTTGATGAGTGCTTTGGCTTTTCTGGTGTTGAAAAATATTCATATTCCACCGTAATAATGGTCAACAGAACAAGAAAAAATCAAAATGAAATCAAAGTGCCTTGTTGACTAAGTACATTGATTTTTTTTTTCATTAACTGAACAAATTGGCAGTTAAACACATTGTTTAGTTTATTTGCACTAGTTATTTTAAGTGGAAGGACATGTAAAAAAGGTGTACTGAGGAGTAAGGCGGGGTGTGTTGCGTAGTATCCGAGCACCATGGCTGGCACACATCCCGGCTTCTCCTGTTACCACTCCATCCTCCTCCTTTGTCAGGCTGGGGGAGTAAGGCTGTGGACCTATGATTTATAGAGGAGGGTGTTGCTCAGTAACCACACCATAATAACATTGGTTAGCTGCTCTAGGGTTTTGCTATTGCCATTGACAATCTGTGAACCAGGAATGTTGAGGTAGACTTCAATCTTAGTATCATACAGTGTTATTGTAGACATGTTCAACACGACAACATGTATATAAGATAGAACTAGCAGTGTGTGTGTGTGTTGACAGACACAATTTACAGTATGAATTATAACATGAGGACATGGAATAATGGCAAAAACAATCAATCACATTCATACTCCCTACTGCAACTCATGGCTGGCAATTTCCCCTTCCAAACTAGATCAACTCTTGGACAAAAGTGAGGCTTGTGTTTTTATTCATTGATTTCTGATTGTGGACTAGAAATAACTGTGTTTTAAGAATATACTGTAGGGATTCTTGCTGATTTCTCATCAGTAAATTGTGACATTAATTGTTGTCTAAAGGAGTCCTTTTTAAAAACTAAAAGGCTAAAAGCAAGACTCAACAAATACCTTTTTTTAGATAACCATTTTTCAGTTTATGTTCTGACTTGTACGGTTTTCAATGGCCCTAGAGTTACAGTGAGTTACAGGTCATTGCCAATAATGTGCAAACGCTCATCAAGCCAAACCTTTTCTCTAGTGTCATGTCAAAACATGCAGCGTCAGTGATTGTAGGAAGTGTCGGTTATTGAACTTTATCTGACCCAAAGGAAGAAAGAGAGTTGTAACTGACACTCGTGGTCCTTCCAGTCATGGAAGAGGCAGGTTTCTGATGGTTGACTAGAGCAACATGAGCCCTCTTCCTGCTGTGCTCTGCACTGACCTGGCACAGAGGGCCGAGTGCAAACCCTGGAGGAAATTGAATAATATCTCTCATGGGATGTGGCTATTTAATACCATGTTCTCTCTTTGTGTGTGTGTGTGTGTGTGTGTGTGTTTGTGTGTTTGTTGGTTGTGTAGTAGTGCATGTAGTTTTTATTATGTATATTCAAAACTATTTTTTATTGAATTTATTCAGATTTAAATGTTTGTTGTCCTTACTTAAGCAACCTCCTGTGTAATTGTACATTATAAACAGAGGGGACTAGTTATATAGCCTCTCTCAAAAATAGACTTATATCTGTATGTGCTCTATTAATGACAAAACAAAGATTTCAGTTTACTGCAAATTCTAGTTAATTTCAAACAAAATGTTATTTATTGGTCACATATAGTATGTCTCTGTGTATGCTGTGGCTCTCTCTCTGATCAAATACTTGTCTCTTACAGTTAGAGCGCCATCAATTTAACCCTAACATACCATGGGCAGTTGTTCAGGAAGGCAACTGGACTAACTAACTGGATGTTGGCTGTCTTTTAAATTTCCTTGTCATTTTGCCCTCAAATGCATTTAAAAGGAATCACTGACTTCACTGAAGTCCAGCATGTTTTGCATATATGGCACATACTGTCTTACAGAGAAGATAGCATTTCTTGAGTAGCACATACTGTAGACTAATTGATGACCTAGGCTAAAGCTAACTGTACAATAGTTTCCATCCTCATTTGTTTGGCAGGAGAGAAAATGGTACCAGCTGTCATCTCTCACCAGCTCTAACTAGCTGCTAATCTCTCCCGTAGCTCCACAATGGAGACATTGATTCTCACAGGCCAGCTATTCTCTCTCCATCCTCCACAACAGTCAATTAAACCTGAGAGAAGAAGGCTAAAGGGTTAGAAGAGAAAGAGGGGGGAGGGGAAGAGAATAAAAATAGGGGGGAAATGGGTTTACAATGGGTGAGTGTGTGCGTGTGGTCAAAAGATGTCTTGAACAACAGAGCACATAATATTGGCACCAACAATGTCTGTGTGTGTGTGAGTGTCGTCCATCTGCCACAGTGTGCTATGGTTCCCAGAGGACACAGAATATGAAATTTTTACTGTATGGGTGTGTACGTGTGTGTGCCCGCCAGTTTGACATTTGTACTTTAAGACAAGGACTGATCATGTGACGCAAGCTAATGGCTAGTTTACCGAATCTGTAGCTCTGCTCGGTAAATGGATTTCCAGTGAAGTAATTCGCTGGTTTTGCTGATTTCCTTCCTCCTATTGGTTGTCTAAAAGCATCATGCTGTTTTTCCTCTGAAATTAAGGGATAGTGCTACAGTACAGTCACATACAAGGCATAATGTGTGATGTGCAATATCAAATAATCATCTGTTTACTTTGTGATTGGTGACTGGTGTTGATGCTTGTTACAAAATGAATGTAATATTTACTTATAGAGAAAGAAAAAAAATGTATTCCTACAATTTTGGGGTAAATAATAATAATGAATTCCATTACACAAAGGAATATGCCTGCCAATCACTAACTGATTTCCATTTTCTCCACTCCTCAAGGCAGCTATAGCTACAAGTGGCCAGTTCACACCAGTAAAATGCTAGGGCAGTCAGGACCAAGGTTGATTAGATCTCGTAAAAGCTCCACAGTTATGTGTAGTGTAGTGATTGTGGCACTGGATTGCAGCCACTTGTTTCTTGTCTATCTAAAGTGACTACGAAGATGTCTACATGTCTTGGTGTAACGTAGTTGCAGATACCTCCTTACTAGGAGCCTGACAGTTGAAATTCATTCCTGCATTTTGGGGTACACTCTTTGGTACACACACACACACACCAATGTTGGCCTAGTTTGCATTCCAAATCATAGTTGTCAAATCATAACCTATAACGTAACCTTTTTCAAATATAAACCCTATGTGAAAGAAGAGTGGGTGGGAAAGCAAACTTTTCTTTAAAAAAAAGCTACAGAATTGCTATGGTACTACACCATGTTATCGGGCAATAAACGAGAAACGAGGGCAAAATAATCCCACAGTGAAAAAGCATGTTAAAGGTTTTAGTTCACTCAATTGTTTAGCCTAGCTGATTGAACAGGATAGAAAGAGGATAGTAAATAGCCTTTTCAACATAGCTGAAGTACCTCTCACCAGTTTGTTCATGTAAACTGATATTAAACCGGAGCAAACATTATTAATAATATTGTGAAACTGGATATTATTTGAATGATTTTCTCTCAAATGCTACCGTGATACTGATGGGGCACATTTTAAATAATACATATTATTCTAGACACCAACATCGCAGACTGTTCCCAATAATGTTTCAAAAATATAAATGACCAATCTACCCCTGGGTTGCGTGTACCTCTGTTCTAAAAGATGAGAGATTAAACGCACAAATAGTGTAGAAATGCTGGGTGTCAGAGAGAGTCAGAAGAGGGAAAAGGGTAGAAAATAAAAACAGCGTGACAGGTCGTGTGAGGTCTTTTGCCTAGACAGTCTCCGGTGTTTGTGTTTCACTCGGCATGCGGTCCTGTCCCTCAAACTGAGGGACAGCAGGTCCTCACAACAGACGCAGGGGGAGGGCTTTTGCTGTGGTGGGACTTCATAACGGAGCACGCCGGATTTTTGTTTTATAATGGCGCTTTGTGTTTTGGTTGTGTTTTTATGTGTGTTGTTAGAGTGTATGTGTGGTGCAGGACGGTTGGTGTGTATTCATTGTGTATTGTGCTGCGAAAGTGGTTGATTCCCCTATTCACTGGGTCAGAGAAGGACAGGTCCTCTTTCAGTCAAAAAAGTTCCTGTTTATTTCTTTTGAGCTGTTGATTATTCTACTTATTCTGACAAGGGTCCCATTGAAGCTGCCAGTATAAATGAAGCAATTAATTATTTATGCAGAGGGTAAAGGGACTGCCTGGCGCAGTTATTTGGCACATAGTTCCCAACAGCGTAGCTACTGCTGCTTATCCTGCCTGAGAATAGGAAAGAAAGAAGGATCTTTAAGTGGGGGGGTAGGGAGCGGTGTGGGGGGTGGAGGGGGGTTAGTTGCTCAAACTGGCTACGGGTGCAGTTCGATATCGGCCCCTAGAAAGTCAATCACTTGTGCATATGGTTGTAATATTAACATCATTGTAGGCTACGCATGGACCCTGTAGTTGGGTGTGTTGTGCCCTGCCCAGGCAGTTGGCAGTGGTCCTGGGTGGTGCTTAGCTACAGCCCAGCTCTGATAAAAAGCATATATATAGCTTATTCTTGTCTTGGGATCTTAACTTGAACCCTTGAGCTGGCCCAAGGGTATTACTGCAGTATACAAAAGTATTTTCTTGTGTTTAAGCAGGTTTATCTGTATTTATATATTTGTGTGTAACAAAGTGCGGATATTCTGTCTTAATGAGTACAATTGTGTGTGTTGTGTGCAGGGTGAATTTAATCAGATACACACAGATTCATCCCCTTTTCATACAAAGGCAGCTCCAACTTTTCCAGTATAAAGACCAGTGAAACCAATGAAAACAACATTCACAACTATTTTAAGTCTCTCTGAGTCTACATTGCGAGTGTCATGGTCACACCGGCAAATGAAGGGCACTAATTATATTTCAGAGTCCTCAGTATATTGTACATTCCGTTTGCCCACATTTCTGACAAGCTAATTCGGTGAACGTTAGCTGATATAATGAAGGCCAAATGGAGTAAAAAAAATAAAATGGCGGAAGAACCACCAATGTGTGCTGTGCTGGGTGAATTGATTCACACTTGTTGTGAGCAGATGGACGTGGGCGCTGGCTGGATAGGTGTTGGTTAAAATGAGTGGGTGGTGTTTGATCCTCAGCTCCCCAAACCTGACTGCCTTGTGATAACATCATCTGTTCTGTTATTTTTGGCAAATCCAACACAATATTAATAAAATATAAAATAATGTACTCAAAATTTACAAAACTATTTTTGTAACACCAGCAATTCAGACTTTTGTTTGTTATTAAAAGGGGTCTGCTGACCTGCTTTAACCTGTAAAATCACATTATTTAACTTGGTTGTTAATTTTTCACTCAAGTTGATATTGTAAATCTCCCAACATTGTACATTGGATTAAGAGGAAGAATTCACTGTGCGGTTTCCATCAGCAGTTCATAAAGACGGTAGGTTTTCATCCGACAGGGAGTGTACTGTACGTGTTGGTTGGCAGCATATGGCGGATGACAGTTTGAAGGGGCTGGGGGCTGCTTCATTTCGGTCTGTCACACTGCCTAGGCCTACTGTATGTCTCTATTGCTTTATCTTAAGAGACAATGTTGTCTACTCTTCTCTACTCATTATTCTATCTTCCATTGGCTATACTGAACTAAGTGTGTGTGTGTATGTCTTGGCCTTTTAACCTCCGTGAGACGAGACCCAGTGAAAACATCACTGGGTCTACATCACCTGTTACCATGGTAGTTAAATAGGCTTAGAGGGAGGTGAAGGAATGGATGGGTAGAGAGAGAGGTGGGGGCAGGGGGGTTGCCTGTTAAGTGCATGAGAATGAGAATACAAAAAGGAGAGGGGATTCATACTTTTGGCATTGTCGAGCTGCAGAAAGGTTTTAATGGTATAATTGAGAGAGCTAGTGTGTACTTTCTGCTATCGTAAGTGCGGGCTCATATTGATAAAATATTGAGTTTCTGGTGGGTGCCATTATAACAGGAATGGTGTTTTTTAATAATATTTGTCATTAAATAGCACAGATTTAGGTTATTTTCTAGTATTTGACCACAGGAGACAAACAGTAACAGAGTCTGTAATTATCCCAAAATATGTGCAATATCACACATGATATGGACAAGATCAAATAGCACACAGCTATATTGAAATTCCAGAGCTACAATGGGGCAGTAAGGGGGGATCTCTTTTCATGAACACAGGCAGGCATTCACATACATAATCACAGCGATCCTCACATTCAGTGCTAAAACATGAAACATCTCCCCCTGTACACTCTATTACAGAACAGTGAGTGACTAAAGTGTGAGTGTGTCACTTTTTGCCACATGGGGTAGATTTGAGTGAAGACGAGTGATCCCACATTTCATGGTCTTGAGCTTGAGTGTGTGTTGTCCAGTCATTGCATTTAAACACAATGGTGGTGCGACTATTGCTGAGAGTAGTTCCTGAGGAATTTCGTGGTGATTGGACATAAAACAAATTCTGCTAAAATATTATACACGTTTACAGTAATATGGAAATTTCCCGCACAAAACGGGAGGTTTAAAAAGTCTTGATATAGATTTTACACACCATGCCTTCAAAAAGTATGCTTTTCTATCCAAAAAATAACAGGCAGCAATATCTCTAGATACAGCAATATAAGAGAAACATGGAATATCACATGGAGCTGAATAGACACGCCTGCTTAATAATAATAATAATAATAATAATAATAATAATAATATTGGTAATGATAGGTGTAAAATAGTCGATCACACTGAATCCACACTGATGTGATGTGCCAAGTGGAAATGGAAGGCCGAATAGAGTGACAAAAAGAAGACAGGAGGAGGCAGACGTGAGCGTGTATGGGAATGACATTAGTGGCTTTGTCCATCCCTCCCGACTAAAGGACTGATGGCCGGAGGGATGAACGAAACAAACAAGCAAATGAATGAGAGAGACGGAGGGTGTGAGAGAAGGCTGCCCCTCTCTTTGCTCTCTTTTCAGAGTGAAGGAGGGAAGCTTAGGGAGGAGAGATTGCGTTGTACCATTTGTCTATTCATGGCCAGCACCTGTCTCTGTCAGAAACGCAGAGACAGTCAGACTGTGTGTATGTGTGTGCTGATTTCTTTGTGTAAATGTGCATGTCTCTATCTGCATGCAGTATACTGTATAAAGTATGCATTATTACTACATTGTCTCGTGTAGTTGTGTATTATACATTCAGTATGTGTCTGTGTATGTGTGCACTAGAGAGAGTATATTGAAGATAATAGTGCTAAAACATAAAACAGACACACTGGTGTTACCCAGAATTTGAAATATTTTTATAGTGTTCTAATATTTTTCTATTTATAATTTTGTTTGATTATCTTTGATAAAATTCAGAGAAAAATAAAATAGCCTAGCATATATTTATACCATATATTTTTATGCCGTTATGTTATGCTGTAAAAATAGGTGGTTCATCGCTTGCAGACCCCTCAAGCAACAATTCACTTCTTTTAGTGCGCCACGGGTCAAAAACTTTGAGAACCACAGAACTACACAACCTGTGTATGAAGCAAGAGATATTATTCCTGCTTTAAGAATAAAATGGCTGATAGAGAGTGGGGGAGAGAGAGAGAGAGGATGTAATTGTTGGATGATTAGATGAGCACACCAAGGATGCATTAGTCTCTTAGAAAAAGAGCTAGAGACGGAGAGGCAGAGTAATTGGTTTAGAGAGAATAAGCGGTGTGTGTAATGTCTATTTCGATGCTGTCGGGCGATAAATGCGTATCTGAAATGTATTCTCCAGTAACCGTAAAGAAAACTGTGCTGTCTTTAAAATAATGCATAAAATATACAGTATGTTTGTGCTCTAGTTATACCTACCTTCCGTATTTGAAAAAAAAACTACCTAAAAAAACACACAATTGCTGATATTATTTTGTGAAGAGAGCGACAATTTGATGGAAGTGGTGCGTGGAAAGACAAATGTAGGATTCACTTGAGTGAGAGTGGAGGGGAAATGATTGGTAATAGGCTGCTGAAAGAGGGTGAGAGACTTAGTAATAATGCTTAAGTGCTGGTGTGTGTATGTGTGTGTGTGTGTGTGTGTGTGTGTGTGTGTGTGTGTGTGTGTGTGTGTGGGGGGGGGGGGGGGGTAGCCCCGGGGCGAGCAGAGACAGCGTGATGGACGTAATAGT
>JAOEHI010021685.1:0-27464 GCA_025447815.1 Percopsis transmontana | reverse complement strand
TCGCGCAAGATTTACCGTAACTGCACATATAGACGCGCAGCACAATCTCAACGCCGGCTGGCGTGACCGTCTATTTAGGAACGCCGGCTCACATGACCGCAGTCATGCGAGAGTATTGTACTTTAACAACAAAAGAAAAGTAAATAGGAGGACTCCCGCAATCCCAGCGGTTTACATTCGAGGATATGTGGCTGATAGGGCTGAGTACCGCACTCTATACTTTAAGTACCGATTCATGTAAAATAAATCTGCCAAATTTTGGTACCTGAGAGCGCATCTGTGGGTGAGAGAGAGAGAGACTACAAGAACGAGATTACGTCACCTTTGCAGCTTGTTCAACACAGCAATGGTGAGCCGAAAGCGGTGGTTAGACTTTTTAAAACTTGACACAGACAACAATGGGATTACAATCGTGCCAAAAGTCCTTAAACTTGTGTTTTGAATGTCTTGCTCACGCATTGAGGTCGTGGTTGTAAGTGACGATTCGCATGTGTAATATAATTTCGCAAGCTTGTTTCATGGCATGTAAAATTCACTATGCTTGCAACGTTTATTAAAACATTTGTGACAATTTGTATTTTATCACACATCATGATACAAATTATATACATCATGATACACATCGTGATAAATTACACATTTGCGAATCTTGAGCACAAACCTCAATTTACAAGCACGACATTCAAAAAGTGTCCAGAGTTTTGGCACTATTGTAATCCCACAGACAACGCTAGCTGCAATATTTGTAATGCGATGACTTATTTTTTACAACTGACATTACATTTTGTTATTACAGAGAGAGTAAAGTACCGAAAAAAAATCATTTGAATATGAACGGTACCCAACCCTAGTGGCTGCGTTGCAAGTCTGTTCTGCTTTCCCTATTTGCTCCTTGCAGCGAACCAAAGCATGTGGCAGAGTCTCGCAGGTCCTGTTTTGTAGACCACAGTATTTAACAATGTTACCCGACAGTACTAAAAGTCAAGGTCAAGACAATGCAAGCTAGTCACGTCTATGTAGGCTATTATTGCAGGTCAAATACACTCACAGGTATTTTTATTGACTAAAAATTACCAAATCAAATAACAAACAAAAAATTATTAATGATATTTTTAACTGCAATAAATATTTGTCTTTATTTAATACGTTTTGTTTACATATTATTTATATAATTTATTTTAATGAATATTAATTTGTTTATGTTGGCGTTCTATGTTGCACCTGGGACATATTTGGTTTTGGCAAGATACATGTGAAGCAGAAGGGATACTCCGATTAAAGCTTTGGGTTTACGGGTGATGTTGCATTGCCGGTTCAAGATTTCATGGTTGGTTAGATGACTCATTCCCTCTTGGTTGTGCAGCCAGCGAGGAATGTTTGTTTGCACGTCATGTACAGTATATTTATAGTTTAATTTGTGCAATTGGTGTGACATGAATTGTTGTGTATATTGAACAGTTTGACGGTGGATTTGATGAGGTTAACTGAAGTACAATTAAGATTAATAAATCCATCAGTAGCTGAAGAACGACTTGTAAAAGATTACAAATAATTTCCAATCTCCTTCACTTTAATGATCAGAAAGCTCATGAACATTCTATCTGTTTTTAGAACAGTACAGTAATAACTTAAATAAAGGGTTTAATATGCATCTTGTGATGTCTACATGTCTATGCTAATACAATGGCAGTGGAGTAGAGTTGGTGGTATGAGATCTACAATGGGGAGAACAAGTATTTGATACACTGCTGATTTTGCAGGTTTTCCTACTTACAAAGCATGTAATTTTTATCATAGGTACACTTTAACTGTGAAAGATGGAATCTAAAACAAAAATCCAGAAAATCATTTTTAAACAATTGATTTACATTTGCAATGATTTTGCAGTGTATCAAATACTTGTTCTCCCCACTGTACATGCTGGTCAGATTTTTTCCATTTCTTCTCAGCCACTCAGAGCTCTGTTCTTCAAGCTCATAGAGGTTCCAACAGCCATTGGAGTAGGGGGAGAAGATTGCGCTGGTCTAGTAGTAAGCAGACAGAGAAGATGTTAAAGAGCAAATGAGAGTGGAGTCTGCCTTGTCTGTGGTTAGGAGAGAGAAAAGTTTTTCTTCAGGGGACAAAAATGAGGGACAAAAGCATATCTCTTTATTGAAGAAAGACCACAGCTTAACCACGGACTTACATGGCCGACGATAACCCATGCAGGCTCAGATAGATTACCTCATCAAAAACTCTCCCATCTGCAGTGAACCAGGCACAGTAGTACAGTATTACCAGGAAAGACAGAATCAATCCACTTGAGTTCAATGATTTTCAAAGATATTTTCCCGCTACATCTTGTAGAAGGTGATGAAGCAGTTTTCGAGATTACACATTTTTAGTTATGCGTGTGAGAGGTTACATTTTCAGTTGTGAGTGTGAGAGGTTACATTTTTAAATTTTTTTCTTCAGAAATATACTCGTAAAAGTGAAAAGTGTGTTGCATTAAAACTACTCTAAGTACAATTTATTCAAAAAGTTACTTGAGTAAATGTAATGGAGTAAATAAAACTCGTTACTATCCATCTCTGCTAGTCGACTACTTAAAAATTTTGAGAATTCCCATCCCTACTATAAAAAAAGAAAGAAAATCAGTTGGTAAAGCAACAAAAAACAGTTAAAGTATCATTTCAATATTCTAATAAAGAAATTAGCTTCTTCAGGTGCTTTGTAAAATTGTGTGTGTTGGGCGATAGTAAGGGGGGGGTTAACTGATGGTGTTTAAAAGTTTAATCCTGAGGGAGGGGGCCAGAAAGGAGACTGGAATTTATTGGCAAATAGCTTTGTGGATTAAGAATGCCTTAAGTTTGTCCTCTGCGGGGCAGTGTAGACATCAACCAGGGCAGCCATTTGAAGGCCCTATAAAGAACATTGGTAGGGTCATATAGGATAGTATGTGCTTTCTGGAACATTTTCAGGTCATGCAGTGAGGTCGGAGAGGATGGCCTTTATTTACTGTAGTAGTAGCATGGTCATTATGTCAGTAGTATCCAGGTTGTTCCATGTCATGGGTTTTCCCCTCCAGGTGGGGCTGGTACGGTCACTACTGTGGCCACCTCTGGTGGTCAGACCTTCCACATCACCGGGACCTCCATGGGTGGCAAGGTGCTCACTGCCAAACTACCACTCCCTGTCAACAGTAAGATCGTCACAGTCAACGTCCCCACCACACAAGGAGGTACAAAATAACTATTAGTAAAGCACTTCAAAGCAGAGTGGGACAAAATAGGGGACAGTAAAGATTCAGTCCTTGGTCATGCAGGTCAAAACGTAGCAATGACCTTTCTGTTACCAGCATTATAAAAAATTATTGCTAGGTGTCATGTGTTTGTGCTGCTTTTTGTGCATCTTAGATATTTTTAAACATATCAGTCTTAGTCTCTCCTGTCTAATTAATAAAAGTCTTATTAATTAGCTTCAGGTTTGAGGTCACACACAGGGTCTTAACCCATTTAAAATGGCATCTATGTCAGTAGCCATAGACCCAAACATCCTGGATGTTTCCGTATCTAAGCCAGCCCCTAACTGTCATAGATTAAACGGACTGCAGGTTGTAGTGCTCCACATCTGTAAAACCTACAGTGAACCAGCATTGCCCCTGACCACATGTCTGGTTCTCTCTGGTTGTCATGACATATTTGAAAACCTGTCATTTGGGGCCGGTAGAACTTCTAAATTCAAACAACTTTTGAGCTTAGGTAGCTGACACAAGTCAATACTGACACAGCAGATGAGGTGATGCTTGAACTGGGCTACACCTTGCCAGTCTGTCAGTCCCTGGGAAGACAAGCATTTTTAATAATGAAATTATGCTTTTGTGTATGTATAAAAAAAATACAAAGAAATATAAAGAAGAATATATAAATATGATATATCGCTGTATCAGTTTTTCTTTCTTACCTCTAAAAAGCATCAATACCTACAGTATACAGTTGTGGTCAAAAGTTTACATACTGTACACTTGTAAAGAAGATGTATGTCATGGCAGTTTGAGTTTCCAATAATTACTACTAACTCTTATTTTTCTGTGATGGAATCATTGGAGCACATACTACTTTGTCTCAAAAAACAGTCATGACATTTTTTTTAATGAATTTATTATGGGTCTTCTGAAAATGTGATCAAATCTACTGGGTCAAAAATATACACAGCCTCGGATTTGTCTAGATGTAATGGCTTTTTCATAAAAACAACAAATTTTAACTGAATTTCACGCTGACAATTTGAGTGCGTCTATATGAATAGGCGTGTCCTTACAGTTCTAGCCCAAATAAGTCACATCTTTTATATTCTTATTGTGCTAATTTGCAATTATGATACTTATAATAAAATTCTCATGAAATAATTAATTGATGAAATAGCCTACATTAGCCTATAATTAATTAGATATTTATTGAATTTAAGGTATTCAATTGTAATTAAATACTTTTTATTTGTACAACAGAGAGACTTGTTTAACTACTGGAGGATTCCAGTCTCCTGTCCTCTGTTCAAGGCATCTGACCATGGCTAAAGCTGTTTGCCATCACTACAATTGCTTACGCACATTTTGTTGAGTTAAAATGTTCATGCATTTTTTAAATTAAGACTTGAATTGAGGCTTGACAGCTCTGATTGTAAGACTCTTAAAGCTTAAGGAATCATGGTGTAGTTTTTTATTTTCAGTGACAACTGCATCCAAAAGCAGTAGCCTTTCTCAGAGTAAATCCTGCATTTTTCATGAGCTTCATTGCATCTAGTCACAAAGAGCTTCCTCGATTCTGTGTATTTGTATCGAAGATAATACAAACATCCTCTATGAATACTAAAGTATGCTAATAATATTTTTACATTTGAGGCTTCCTTAAAGTGCAGAATGAACTGGAGGGGGAGTGGTGAGGATATTTACTAGTGTGTATTTATTTGGCTCTGTGTTAGCCATGCAAGGTCTTTAGAAAGCAGGATTATGCTGAGGTATGCCTCCCCAGACAGGTAACCCTCTATGCTGGGACTCCTCTGGTTTACAAAACCGCCATCAACTTTGATGTGTGTGAGCAAAACAGCAAAACCCCAGGCATTACGAGGGTACTCCCCGTTTGAAGAGGGAAGCCCTTGATGTAAGTTTACCTGCGGTGGAAAATACCATAGTCGCGTTGGAGAGAAGCAATGGCGCTTGGATATGAATTGATTTACAATTTATCAGGGGGTCACATGCGAGGCAAGGTTTAGAGTGTTGGAGTTGTATGTTCCTGCTCGATATTAACGTAGTTAACAATCAAAGGCAGAAGAACTAACAAGCAGGGAAGCCCTCTAATAAAGTACTGAGTGATGAACATCACGCTCAAACATAAAATAAATAAATGAAAAGAAAAACTTTCTAAAAGTGTGACTTAAAAATGTCCAATAGTGATGTGTTGAGCTCAGTTCTAATCAACTGTAAAAATGACTTGTTCAAATTAACTTTAACCTTAATAATATGTCATATATATTAAAACTCACAAAATTATTTGAGCTGAATATATCACAAGTTATATCATTCGCCATTTTTACAGTGTGTGCTCTACTAGGCTGATCTGCTGTCCTGTTGTAACGTACTGACTTTTTTAAACCTGCCCTCTTTCTAGGGGTGATTCAGCAGAAGGTTTTGGGTATCATCCCTTCTGGCACGGCAGGTGGGGCTCAGACCTACACCACATTCCAACCTCGTACAACCACCCTCAACATCAGACCCAACAACCCCGGATCCCCCCAGCAGGTAACAAATTAATGTATTTTTCACCATTTAAAAATGTTATGGTATAATAATTAATAAAATAATGTATTTATGTATTAATTCATCTATTAATTACTAACCTTAATAAATATAAATGCTTATAATAATGGATTTACACAAAAATTAATATGTTGAATCTATAGACCAAGACCTTTAAACAATTTAAAGCCCGGCCAGTGTCTCAAACAATAATTGACCAGAAAACCAATACATTTTCTATGTAGGTGTGGCCTGACACATACATACAGGTATGTTAATCACAGTTTACACAGCAAACGTACATACGACTTGATTTCTGGCTCCTTACAGCTTCTTACAGCTGGAGGTCAGATCCGTCCAGGGATGACCGTCATACGAACCCCTATACAGCAGGCTGGAAGTATGGGCAAAGCTATCCTAAGAACACCCCTCCTGGTCCAACAAGGTATGTTTGATCATTTCTCACCTGGTAAAACGGCGAATTAATTAATAATGTTATGTAGTGCTAAAATGTTTAGCGTAAAATAGTTCAGAACCTAGCTCAGTTTAAAAGCCCTGGAAACATTATGTGATATACAGTCATATGCTGGCATTATAACTAGAGGTTTAAAGCCATCCCTATTTCATCTGATAGAAATTGAGATCCACAGTAGTGATTTTGTCTAAAAGATTATTCAGTCATTTACATGATGATTTGTTTGTGATTGTGATTATCCTCTTTAACCTAAATTATGACAAGGATTCCAAAGTGATTTTGCTAAGTTAGATTAGTCTGATTGACAGGGCTACTGTATTTTATATCAATATCATATGGTTTGTCCAGATTATCAAGAGCTTCCGAGCAAGAGCTCGGAAGTTAAAATTTGGGTTTTCAATGCAAAACATTTAAATTAAAGACCATGGAATTTACTTTCTGATTAATATACACTGCTCAAAAAAATTTAAGGAACACAATCATTACAGTATAACACCAATTCAATTAAACTTCAGGGATATCAATCTGTACAGTTAGAAAGCATAAGCGATTGTGACAACAAAGTGCACTGGAGAGGAAACAGTAAGACAACCCCCAAAAAGAAAATGGTTTTGCAGATGGTGGCCACACACAATTGCTCTCTTTATCCTTCCTGACTGATTGTTCTCTAGTTTTGCGTTTTGCTAGTCACTACTGGTATCATGAGGCGGTACCTGTAGCCCATTCAGGTTGCACATGCAGTCCAGCTCCTCCAGGATGGCACATCCATATGTGCCATCGCAAGAAGGTTTGCTGTGTCTCCCAGTACAGACTCGAGAGCATGGAGGAGATACCAGGAGATGGTTACATGAGGAGAGCTGGACAGGGCTTTAGAAGGGCATCAACCCAGCAGCAGGACCGGTATCTGCTCCTTTGTGCGAGGAGGAACTGGAGGAGCACTGCCAGAGCCCTCCAAAATGACCTTCAGCGGGCTACTGTTATGCTTCCATGAGGGTGGCATGAGGGCCTGACGTCTTCTAGTTGGGACCTGTGCTCACAGCCCAGCATCGTGCAGCTCGATTGGCATTGGCCAGAGAACACCAGAATTTGCAGGTCCGCTATTGGCACCCCGTTCTCTTCACAGAGCAGATTTACACTGATCAAATTTGACAGACGTGAACAAGTCTGGAGACGCCGTGGTGAATGTTATGCTGCCTATAACATCATCCAGCATGACCGATTTGGCGGTGGGTCAGTGATGGTCTGGGGAGACATATCCTTGGAGGGTCGCACAGACCACGTGCTAGCCAACGGAACCCTGACTGCTGTTAGGTACTGGAATGAAATCCTCAGACCCATCTTCAGACCTTATGCTGGGGCAGTGGGTCCTGGCCACATTAGACCATGCCCGGGCTCATGTAGCCAGAGTGTTTAGGCGGTTCCTGGATGACGAAGGCATTGATGCATTGACTGGCCCTCACGTTCCCCAGACCTGAATCCAATGGAGAACCCCTGGGACATAATATAAGGTGCATCCGACACCGGAAAGTAGCACCACAGACTGTCCAGGAGCTCACTGATGCCCTGATCCAGGTCTGGGAGGAGATCCCCCAGGATACCATCCGCCGTCTAATCAGGAGCTTGCCCAGACGACGTTGGGACTGCATACAGGCACCTGCGGGCCATACACATTACTGAGTCACATCATGAGCTGCCGTGATGAAGTTCACACAAGTTGGAATTTCAATTGCTTGGAATTTCAATTGCTTACTTTGATTTTCTGTATGAGTTTGAATCTAGCCCTTGGTTGGTGTTTTTTGGTTTCTATTAACCGTCATTTTGTTCTCAACAAATTACACAATGTACAGTAAAGATTTTGATCTTCAATATATTTAGTTCATCGGGACCCGATATGGGATTTCAGTGTTCCCTTCATTTTTTTTTAGCAGTATAGGTTATCCATGTGCTGATCATATTCCTTCCCCTCACCAGGTCAGGGAGGACAGCAGGTTGTCACACAGATCATCCGAGGCCAGGCGGTGTCAACTGCGATATCCAGCACCAGCCCGGTAACTACAGTAACAAGCAAGCGGGTGGGTGGCCCCCAAACACCGGGACAGAGCACAGGACAGCCGTTGCCAGGCGCGCCACTCCCACAACAACCCCTGAGTCAAGTCAGACTTACCCTGGCTCAGCTCACACAACTAACGCAGGTATAATGACAGGAGTTGAGAAAATACTATTATATATACAGTAAATTATAATAGGATATGTTTGAGATAACACAGAGATAAGATAATATGAAGTAAGATTAGATAAGAAAATACTCTACTCATTGCTGAGGAGAAGTTTGGTTGTTATCAACTGCACACATCAGTCTGGGAACTCTTCATTCAAGCCGGTTTGTCACCCGGTCAGCAAACTATTTCCCAATCGGTGTGTAGTTTCAGTTGGAGCTGACAGCCTGTGAAAATTGTCCCCATGTTTTTCTCAAGATGGTTCAGTTATCTGCTATCAACTGTTTGAAAATCACGTTTGTTGTTTGTTCTGTTTAGTTGAAGGTGAACCAATCTGGCACTGTCTCTTAATATTTCTGCATTGTGTGTTTCCAGATATTCCAGTCATGAAAACATACATACAATTATTCCATTATTCCTTTTAACTCTATTCTCTTGAACATCGGGATGTAGTCATTGAGCCAGGGTTGTGTACTTCTGGTAGATTTTTTCTGTAGGAGCGACAGAAATGAGGATAAGACTTACAATGCAGCTCAGTGGCAGTTAAAGGCAGAGAGGCAGTAGTAAAGATTAAGGCAGTAGTAAAAGATTAAGAAAAATTGCTAGCAGACACAGATGTGTTAACAACAATTCTATATGGTCTTTAAAAATCTGTGTTTTTCTGCTCTTCTGTCTCTGCCACGCTGTATTAAATGAAATGGTGCTCTGCTTGGCTACTGTATAAAAAAAAATAAAAATGCTGCACAGCCCTTAGTGATGTCACTGTAAATAAAAAACGTCTTGTAGAATCACCTGCTGTTTAAGTAAGAAACTTGGCTTCAGATTCAACACGCACAAAAAGTTCAAAATGTGTTGTTACATTATAATTTTATTTAATAGTGGTAAAACTAATAAATATTACTGCTATATCACATTATTGTTGGTGTTTTGCTCTTTAGTGTGCAACATATTATGAAACTGGTATGAAATAAAACTCACCACTGAGCAACGATCTAAAAACAAAACAGAAACAAACAACATTATGTTAACAATGAGCCATTTTCTGTTTACCTTTGATAGACGTTAAGGCCAAAGTATACCTCTGTGGACACGGAAGTGTGCATTGGTGTCTCCAAAGTATACTGTGTTTTTCTGCTGTTGCGGACAAGTGGATGCTGACAAGCTGAACGCATGCACACGCACAGTCAATGCACAAGTCCTCTGAGTTCCTCCCTTCTCTTACTCTCCTGTCTACTTTTCTCCACTATCCCCCCCCTATTTTGATCTCCTGTCAGAAGCAGCAAGGAGTGTGTATGGCGCAGCGTCAGGCTGGTTCTGGTGTTGTTGGCAGCGCAGTTCCCTCAGCAGGCCAGCAGGGCGTATCAGTGATGATTCAGGGCCAGGGCCAGATGTCGGGCCAGCTGCAGCTGATCCCACAGGGTGTCACTGTCATCCCTGGCCCTGGCCAGCAGCTCATGCAGGCGGCGCTGCCCAACGGACAGTTCCAGCGCTTTCTGTTCACACCGCTGGCCTCGGCAGCAACACCCACTCCTGCCACCAGCACAGGTCTGTAAACCCTGAGAGAGGGAGCAAGAAGAATCTAACCAGATATAAAACTTCAGATGTGGCTTTCAAAACTCTATCATAAGATCTCTGTCTCTCTCCCTCCCACCCAGGCCAGCCTGTAGCTCAGCCCGCTCAGCAGGCAGCAGCTCCAGTACAGGCAGGTTCAGTCCCCCAGACGGCCACAAGCACCCCCCCCTCATCCACGCCGCAGGGCCAGCTACCCCCCCAAACCCAGGCCCACATGCCAATTCAGTCACCCACTCCCCTCGGGGCGAAGACAAAGGGCGGGCACGGCCAGCTGCTCCAACATCAATCACATGTTATTTCTATACCAGGACTGCAGCCTCAGGTAAAACACGTCTGACTGACATATAATAACTTTTTTATGGTAAAATATAGTTTTATATACATTTTTATTATTATGTGGATTGGTCTTCTCAGTCCCCAATGAAACCAACAGGGGAACATTAGACCCCTTGGTTTTGACCTCAGGATAGAACAGTGGTTGAAAATATACTGGCACACAGGAAGTGATGTGGTTATGTATCAAGAAGAGTCACTTGCTACGGAGTACTAAGCTATTGAGTGATAATCTAGTGATATATTGTGCTATATTGAGGAGAGGTTACTGGTGGAGAGCCATGGCATTTCAAAATAAACAAGTCCAGTATATTGCAAGTTCTGCAGCATCTAGCTGTGGCAGTAAGATTAGCTTTGTCAGCTGCAAAAGACAAAGTTTTCACAATGTTTCAGTAACCGTTTAGAAAAGTCGATTAGTTGATTAGTTAGATGTCATCTGTGACGTGAACACCTACATTTTTGTATTCACTCGTATGCTAAACTTCTGACTGCCATTTATTAAATCAAATCGTCTACTAAATTAAAGCATTTAGTAGACGCTTCATCCAAAGCTGCTTAAAATAAGTACCATTTGTCAATAGCTGAATAGGTCATACACTAGTCATCGCATGCAAACAACGACATCAGCATGTCATCAGGGCTAGCTTAGTTATACATTTCACAACATACATTACATATCGATTTACCATTCAATCCTCAAAAAACAAACAATACAAGCAAATCGTTTAAACCTGCTAAGAGTTGATCCTAACATAAATCAGAAAAGAAAAACAATACATCGTGGCATCCAGCGATCAAAGTTGAGATCTGTATGTCCGATGGAGGGAAGGACATGTAGAGTTGTGTCGTCGGCATAGCAGGGATAGGAGAACCTGTGTAATGAGATTACAGAGCTAAGAGGTCTGGTATAAAAGGATAAAAGGTAGGGTCCCAACACAGATCCTTGCGTACTGCTCCACCTTGTGTTGTTGGCTGCAGGGACAGTTTCTGCAGTGCCAACCTTGGTTTCGAATGCATCTTTAAACTCGGAGAGTGGAAAATCATGACGCTTTGGCGATGGCCAGACCAATTGATTTTACCTCTTTTAATCCATCACTGAGGACTAATTGAAGGAAATGTGCAAAACAAGAAAGCTGCTCCCCTGATGGCCTAAGTTCAGTGTCCTCTTCATCGATGCCTTCCTACAACTAAATCATCATCACTTTCTGTGTCAGAGGCTTTCTGCTGGGGCATTTGGATCTTAAAAGCACATTTCATATTCGTAGCGTTATCAGTTATGATGTAGCTAATTTTTTCTCTGATAACACATTCTTCCACAATTTCATCAAAAGCAATCCTTTCACCACTGTGCCTGCCTGTAAAGTGTCGACATTCAAGCAGGTATGGTGCTAGAGCATATTCATTTGTACCATACATTGCGTGCGCTGTGACCCCAAGAAAGGACTAAGACCAAATGTCTGTTTAACTTGGCTGACCAGCAGAGGTATTGATTTCTCAGAGATGGTTCTTCTGGAAATGGGTGTGTATTTAGAGTCCATAACTTATAGAAATATCTATAAGAAATATCTTAGTGGTAATGCTCCACTATGGGCAGAGGAAGAGAGCAGTCAGTGATCAACTCCTGAAGGATGGCTTAATTTTTTGCTTGCTGCCAAGGTGACTGTAGACTGGAACTCATGAAAACATGCCGTGACAGTTGCTGCATCAGTTTGATCCTGAACTGTCTTGTACTCCAGGAGCCTGGAACAAAGGAAAATCCACAAATTATAATTACTAGTCTATTTAATAGCATCTTTTAAACTTTGAGCTTCTCTCTTATAAATTATTCATAGAAAACAGATATTCATTAAGGTCATTGATAAGCTTGAAAGGCATAGCCTACCTATTATTTACACTAACCAAAATAACTCCTAACCCAATATTAACCTAAAATGTCAGATGAATTATAAAATAATTAAAGCCATTGACACTAGATCACCCTTTTACCTAATATGTAATATTATAATATTACAATCCCTGATATGAATGATTATTGACTATTAAACCTATTTCCATGTTCAAGTAGACTACTAGTTAAATGTCAAATATGGAAAATAACTGAGGCAAAAAGAGAGGAGACCGCACACATCACACCTTAAACCTTTAAAAACTGCCTGTTTTCCCTCATCAAAATATAGTCTTACATTGACTCGTTAATAATAAGCACCTAACATGCTTTATCCCCGGAGACAAGAAATACTGTTTTATGATAATGGGGAAATAGCAATAACTGGAAAACTTGCATTTCGTCCTTTTGATGCATCTAGCTGGATTCACATCTGTGTCCTCTCTACCATTTATGCAGCCACCCTAACACTTATTAGCCAAAGAAAAGGCGAGCTAAAGCTGAATTGGCTTATGCCAGGGTCAGGTTACATGATTTATTTTTCTTTCACGCCATGTGTTATGCTAGCGGTCTTCTGTTCAGAAAAAAGGCGATTGTGGACCTGTTCCTGGGTGCCACGAAGAGGACAGTGTGGGATGTCTGTCCTTTAAAGAGAACTTGAGGTAACAGATGTGGTATACTATGTCAACAGCATTACATAAATGTAGCCTAGCTAGGTACCAACAAAGTTTGCTTTATCCATCCTACACAGAAGATCTAGTGAATTTTTTAAGTTGGTAAATGAAGATACACAGATAAGCTATGCTTTAATACAGGGTGGTTTCACAAGCACTATAGCTGAAATAAAGAAAACGGTAAATACAGCTCCAGTTATTCTCATTAACCACCACCTCAAAATCGGACTGAAATCGTGTAATCTGACCCTGTTAGACTAGACTAGCTATACAAATCCAATTATCTTAATTTACCTCTCTTTGTGCTTTCTCTGAATATGTCTGTGGAAGTTTGAAGTTGTTCCATCCATCTGTTATTTTGTGTGCTTTTTTGGCGTTTTGTGTGGATATGAATGTTCTCTGCTTGAGGTAACCAAATTTTATGATAGCCGATTGCTCAGTCATAGCTGCTGCTGGTGATAATGACCAAAAATTATAGAGCGGAGTAACCATCAATTGCACACAAGATTCTAGAATCTAAATAATTTGCATTGCACCATGGGATGTATTTTCAAATAACAGTCAACATAATTCATTTTATTAGGGTATTATTGATTGATAATTATTGACATTTTGAGGATATGTACTTTTGAAAATTATTATTATTATTTCCTGCTCACCTCGGTCGGAAAAAATGGTCTCAAGGTCTCGCTCTGAAAATACGAGTCCAAATGATCTCACTGTAGTCCGAGAACAATTGCTTTCAATTCTGAGACTGAGTAAGCAAAAAAGACCGGACTGGAGATTACAAAGTTTAGAGATCTGGGACTGTAGTTTCTGGATGGCGTAAGACTGACGGAAGCGCTAATGCAGACATAATGACAATTTAGTTGGGTGCAAGGTGGTTTTTCTCTCGCCTGGGCACGTTTGCTACTTTCCCAGTGTGCCTTGACATAGCTTGCGCCGAAATGGGCATGGGGGCGAAGTAGAGGTTGTGTCAGTCAAAATCAGGTGACGCAGTGCATGTTTGGTGTCAAATAAAACCAATATTGCGCTAGCGTCTCCACCTGGTCAGACCACGTCTTAGCACAGACGTAGGCGTTGTGGTAGTTTCCGGACCTTAGGCGAAGGTGCACTAACCACAGATCACACACGCCACTTTTGTGTACGTTATGTTGGCCTATTTCAAGAATAATTTAACTAATGACTACTGTCCTTAAACCTTTTTAATCAAAAAAACAATATATTTGTATCATGGTGGCATATTAGAGGTGGCATATTTGCGCACTTGGCGACTGTGGTACCTTCCAGACAAGGACATCAGTTTTGACAGTTTCCTCCCGGGAGAAGCTTTTCTGCCGGTCTTAGCTTTTACCGTCTATTGCGAAATTGGCAGTTCGCCGTGACAGAGAGCACACTGCTGTTAAATGGAATGAGAAGATCTGATTTGATTGGCCGTAAATGAAGACAGCCCCCACCACTTATATATTCATTCTAATCCAATCTAGTACATAAGCATCATTTAACAAGGTTACTTCACCTATGCATTTGCACAACATTACACAAAGGTTTATCATTCACTCCTCAAAACAGTCAATTGCAATAATCAAAAGTTATCATTCACTCTTCAGTCAATAATTGCTACCTGCAAAGTGCTTAATATTCTTATAGCTGATCTAACAGAGTAGAAAGGAAGATTTTTTATTTTATTTTATTTTTTAAAGGGAGGAAAGGGGGATAGAAAAAGGATTGTTAGCGGGATTAGTGCTATGAGGTATAAAGGTAGCCTGTTATGCAAATTACAATATGAACAACACTGGAACAAGAGAATTTGTCTTTGCCTTTTAATTCCTTGCAAGGAACGTGCAAGCTCTTAAACAGAGTGCAGCAGTCTGAATGAGAGGGCTCACTGAACAGTGAGTTGCCCTTTTATACATATGAACAGACAAGGTCAGGGGGTTCTTTAAACAGTAGCAAATGGAAACATGCAGTCGGGACATTCTTCTGTGTCATCCTCATAAACACCTTTATCTTTTAATAAAATATTAAAGGCTGTCTTAGCAAGCAGTGGAGCAGAAGGTAAGATCTGTTTAGAGAACAGCTTATATCTTGGTGCAGTTAGAACACCAAACACCTCACACGACACTGCCCATATCCTGTGTGTGCTTAGAAAAGATACAACTGTCTAAACATATAGAATCATAGTTTATATGTAGTATATAGTTCAAAATAAAATATTCCATTACATTTCCTCCCTTTTGATCATTCTTGATCAATACAATAGATATATACAATCACACATGCATCAGATGTGTTACTCTTAAAACAAGTTTAAAACACATCATTAACGAGTGAATAAAATATTACATAAAAATACATTTTACTCTATTATTTTACTATAATATATCTGCTAATAATAGCCCATACATGATAGTATTAAAATCCTAATGCAACTTAGTCAGAGTCATCATTAGCAGTGAAGTCTGGAAAAAAAATGTATCGGTTAAAGGTTTCTGAGCTGTCATAGTTATCTGATTAAACTGGGAATTCACTGATCTATCAATTGAGACCACTTAAGGCTCTAGTGACTGACCCATCGGGGGCAGTGTTATTAGTCCATGAGGTTGTCGAAGGATGCAGTCTGTCGTTGGCCACTCAAGGTGACTTGTGTAAGTGTTTTCTCAGGAACAGATGTGTGCAGATATGTGGTACTGAGCTTGCGCTCTAGGCTTGTGATGAGTCAACGCTGCCCTGCTGGGATATGTTTCCGCAAGCAGGTGTTACAGTAGCCTCGTATTGTGGCACGGGTTCAGGGGGTTCCGGAACCTTTTTGCAGTGGCTGGCGTGAATCCAGGTGGCCCTCTCCGCCACCTTAACTGCAGTATCCGTGGTCAGCAAGATTTGGTAAGGTCCTGTCCATCGCTTGGATCTCCAATGTTTCCTGTGTAGCTCTTTCACCATCACCCATTCACCTGGCTGGAGCTTGTGCAAGCGCTCTCTCGCTGGTGATGGCAGGGCGTCTTTAACCTGTTGGGAAATTTGAGAAAGCAGAGTGGACAAATTTTTACAATACTGCTAGGGCCTTTTATTAGAAGATACTCCCGTCGGCAGTCGTCCAAACAGAATCTCAAATGGACTGAGATTTGTCCTGGTCCGTTTCCTCATCCTCATGTAGGTGAGCGTCAGTGTCCTATCACCTCGCACATGCGCACTGTCGGCAATGGGTCACACCCGAGTCCCGACACAAGATGGCCTCATAATATTAATGAGGGCACACAGCGCAGGGGGCACGTTGGGGGCTGCCGCCTCTCTCTCTTATCAGAGAGATGGGCAGCTCTCACAACTTCAGCCTGGGTACTGAGAACGATATCACGAGGCTACAGGCTTCAATTTGCTGTTGCCCCCCCTCGCTTCTCAGGCATAATCTGTTCCCAGGCCCAGGGGAAGTCAGCTCGCGTTCTACAGAAGGAAATTATCTCGCTGTTAGAAAAGAGAGCGATACATATAGTGCCTCCCGAGCAGAGTCGGAGCGGTTTTTACTCGAGGTATTTTCTGGTCCCCAAACGGGGAGGGAACGGAATTCGCCCTATCCTGGATCTGCGGGCTATAAACAAACACCTCAGAAAATACAAATTCAGGATGCTCACTTATGCGTCTCTGCTCCGTCTGGTGCGCCAGGGCGACTCGTCCACATCTGTCGATCTGAGAGATGCGTATTTCCATATTGCGATTTATCCTCCGCACCGGAAATATCTGAGGTTCGCTTTTCGGGGTGTCTGTTACGAGTACAGAGTGCTTCCCTTCAGTCTGTCCCTGAACCCGAGAGTGTTCGTGAGGTGTACCAAAGCAGCTGTAGCCCCATTAAGGCGGCAGGGTCTCTGTCTGGCTACATATCTAGAAGATTAGCTCCTTTTGGCACAGTCAGAACAGGAGTCTGTGATGCAAACGCACATCCTCATACAACATCTGACCAATCTGGGTTTTGTAATAAACACAGAAGAATGTGCTTTCCCCAGTACAAAATATAATATTTCTGGGTCTATCTCTGGACTCGGTGTCCTTCACAGGTTGAAGGTTATCAGTGCCTGTCTCGCGCATTTTCGCATACGCAGGTCCGTTGCTTTCAGGATATGTCTGAGATTATTGGGACTGATGATCTGACTCGACTTTATGAGGGATTTCCAGCGCTGGGTGGCTTCCCTTAGACTGGATCCCGTGCGTCATGACGCACGGGATCTACAAGGTGGTCACCACGGACACTAGCCTTTCAGGCTGGGGAGGAACACAGGAGGGCCGGTCTGTGAGAGGCGTATGGAGCGAAAGTCTGTCACATTAATTACCTCGAGCTCTTGGCAGTGTTTCTCGCCCTGAGGCGCTTCTTGTCGTTTCTCATCGGACACCATGTTCTGGTTAGAAGGGACAACACAACTATAGCGTTTATGAACCGTCAGGGGGGCTTGCGTTCCCATCAGTTACACACGCTGGCGCGCAGATTGATACTGTGGAGCAGCAGGCGTCTCCTGTCTTTGATAGCAACACATATTCCCGGGGCTCTGAACTGAGGCGCGGATCTGCTGTCCAGGGACGCGCCGCTGTACGGCAACTGGGCTCTGCACCCAGCCATTGTGAGGCAGGTGCGCAATGTCCGCTATTTTTCTCCATACACGATCCAGGCGCGCCTCTCAGCATGGACGCGCTCGCGCATGCGTGGCCATCGGTTCTTCAGTACGCGTTCCCCCCTCTGGCTCTGATACCCCTCACTTTATCCAGAGTGAGGGAGCACCAGAGCAGGATGATTCTAATAGCTCCACACTGGCTGGCGGAGATATCTACTCCTGTGCGGACAGCCATGGCAACTCCCACTACGCAGGGACATGCTGTCCCAGGTGGGGGGGACAATCTTTCACCCACACCCAGAGCGCCTGGCGCTATGGGCTTGGCCTGTGAGTGGTGCAATTTGAACACAGTGGGGCTCCCTCAGAATGTGATTAAGACCATTCAGAGTGCCAGGGCTTCTTCCACCAGATCCCTGTATGACTGTAAGTGGAGGGTGTTTGAGCAGTGGTGTCTCAGGGAGCGACATGTCTCTTTTCAGTGCCCTGTTGGTGCAATTTTATCATTCTTGCAGGACTTGATTGACAAACATAAGGCCTTCTCCACCATAAAGTGTACTTGGCTGCGATTGCAGCTTGTCATGTGGGGTTTGAGGGTAAAACGGCTAGCCAACACCCTTTGGTTTGCCGTTTTATGAAAGGGGCACGTCAGCTTCTCCCTGTTTCTAAGCAGTTGGCCCCCCATGGGACCTGGCAGTGGTGTTGGATGGGCTTGCTAGCTCTCCTTTTGAACCACTGAAGGAGGTTGACCTGAAGCATCTGTCTTTGAAGACAGTGCTGCTGCTGGCCTTGGCGTCTGCGAAACGGGTTAGCGACATTCATGCACACTCTGTGCATCCATCATGCAATCAGTTTGCCCCAGGGCGTGTCAGAGTGTTATTGAAACCTAATCCTGCCTTTGTGCCCAAGGTGGTTGGCTCATGCTCTCCCATTGACCTTTTGGCGCTTTCTTCCCCGCCTTTTTCAACTTCAGAGGAGCGGCGGTGTCCAGTCTGTGCTCTGCACATTTACATGGACAGGACTAACGCCTTGAATAAGCGATGTTGAAGAGCTTTTGCTCTAATCGTGTTAATCTATTTCATCACCAGTGTCATAACGTGAGTCCACGACTTTCCCAACCAAGGCCTGCTGATGAATTACGCAGTGATAATTCACAGTCTGGAAGTCTGGAAAAGTAGGATTATTGTGGCACTGTGCTATAAAACTTGCGTGAATCCGCACATCAACCCATCAGTAGTGATTGCCACCAGTTTATGAATGAGAATGCAATTTTCATGGACATATTTTTTAAATTAGTTAAAAATATCCTCACCCCTTGTTCTGTCCTTTAAGTGTAAAAGAGTGAGAAAATCCTCCTTCGTTGTAGAATCCTGAAAACCATCCTGAAAACCATTCTGACAAATACAACCAGCTGAGCAGTGTCCATCCAGGGATTCATCTAATTGCAGTGAGAAATATTCACAAAGTGACAAGTCCCTTAACACCTGTCGATCTATGTCCTCCGACAGTGATTCGACCCTTCTTGTCACTGTTGCAGGGCCAAGCGGGACACTGCTGAGTGTTTTTATGTCATCTTTGTTTTTTAAGTCGTTGAAAACTTTGTTGGCGTAATAGCCGTAGCCTCCTTGAATAACTTGCCATCTGTAAAAGGCTTCTTGTGTTTAGCCAAAAAGTGACTTACACGAAAAGATGCTTCTGTAGCAGCCTTATGTCAAACAGCGACTGCTGGGTTTTCAACTCCAATTTTAGCTCCACAACTTTTTTAGGACATATTGCAGTCTTTGGTGGAATTTCGGGTGGTTGGTGTTGTGGTGCCGTTCCAGATTTCCTCTTTTAGTCAGTGCTTGTGTTTGGTGGCATAATATACATATGCACTCTTTAACTAATATATACACCACGTTCCAAATTATTATGCAAATTATATTTTACACTGATTTTCCTAAATAGTCGATGCAAATGAAAGTCAGTATAATTTTCGGTACATGACAGTATAAAAGTCATGTACCGTTAGGGTATAAGTCGAATTTCATTGAACAAACCACCAAATGAAAACTCAAATTGCACTGTTCCAAATTATTATACACAACAGAGTTGCAAAACATTTTATAGGTTGTAAAGAACTTAAAATGGTAATTTGTTGAACTTGCAGCATTAGGTTGTCATATTTACTGAAATCAAAAGCTATTTCAATCAAACACATCTTAACAGGGCAAGTTACATGTTAACATAGGACCCCTCTTTGATCACCTTCACAATTCTTGCATCCATTGAACTTGTGAGTTTATGGAGAATTTCTGCTTAAATGTCTTTGCAGGATGTCAGAATAGCCTTCCAGAGCTGCTGTTTTGATGCGAACTGCCTCCCTTATAGATCTTTTGCTTGAGGATGCTCCAAAGGTTCTCAATAGGGTTGAGGTCGGGGGAGGATGGGGGCCACACCATGAGTTTCTCTCCTTTTATGCCCATAGCAGCCAATGACACAGAGGTATTCTTTGCAGCATGAGATGGTGCATTGTCATGCATGAAGATGATTTTGCTACGGAAAGCACGGTTCTTCTTTTTGTACCATGGAAGAAAGTGGTCAGTCAGAAACTCGAGGAGAGTTTCTGACTGCCGAGGTCATTTTCACACCTTCAGGGACCCTAAAGGGGCCTACCAGCTCTCTCCCCATGACTCCGCCACCTCTTTGCTGACGTCGCAGCCTTATTGGGACATGCTGGCCATCCACCAACCATCCACTACTCCATCCATCTGGACCATCCAGGGTTGCACGGCACTCATCAGTAAACAAGACTGTTTGAAAATTAGTCTTCATGTATTTCTGGGCCCACTGCAACCGTTTCTGCTTGTAAGCATTGGTTAAGGGTGGCCGAATAGTAGGTTTATGCACTGCAAGCCTCTGGAGGATCCTACACCTTGAGGTTCGCGGGACTCCAGAGGCACCAGCAGCTTCAAATACCTGTTTGCTGCTTTGTAAGGGAAGTTTAGTAGCTGCTCTCTTAATCCGATGAATTTGTCTGACAGTAACCTTCCTCATTGTGCCTTTATCTGCACGAACCCGTCTGTGCTCTGAATCAGCCACAAATCTCTTTACAGTACGATAATCACGCTTAAGTTTTCGTGAAATATCTAATGTTTTCAGACCTTGTCCAAGGCATTGCACTATTTGACGCTTTTCCGCAGCAGAGATCCTTTTTCTTTCCCTTTTTGCTTGAAACCTGTGGCCTGCTTAATAATGTGGAACATCCTTTTTAAGTAGTTTTCTTTTAATTGGACTCACCTGGTAAACTAATTATCACAGGTGGCTGAGATTGATTTCAGTGATCCAAAGAGCCCAGAGACACAATACCATCCATTAGTTTCATTGAAAAACTAAATATTTAACGTTTATGATACTGAATTCCAATTTGCATAATAATTTGGAACGCGGTGTACATATGCACTCTTTCTTCCCATCCTGGATGAAAATAGTATGTTCTCAGCCATGTTAGCTGGTCGTTACTTGGCCCTTGCGTAGCCCTTGCGTGTATCTGCGTGTGAAATCTGCAACAGATGACTTCTCTTATCTCATTGGTCAATTTTATTGTACTTTTTTATTGGTTACTTTCATGCTACTATGAAAATACTACACCTGGTTCAAGAGAGGCGGGGGGCTCGCAAATCTGAATGTTAATCAGGAAAAACATGATTGTGTTTTTTCCCTATTTTCGGGATCTACAGTGAAAGTCTCAAAGATCTACATGTCGATCACGATCAGTTGGTGACCCCTGGTGTAGATTAATGGGCAAAAATGGAAATTGTATCCATTTAAAATTAAATCTACAAAACAATGAAAAGTGATGGGGTCTGAATACTTTCTGAAGCCTGTGTGTGTATTAATGTGTGTGTGTGTATTTACCGCTCAAAAATATGGAACACTGAAATCACACTAACACTGAAATCACACTAACACTGAAATCACACTAACACTGAAATCGGGTGAACGAAATATAATGAACAAAATATTAAAGATCAAAATCTTCACTGTACTTTACTGACAGTAGTGTGTATGGCCCCCACATGCCTGTATGCACTCCTGACAATGTCTGGCCATGCTCTTTACGGGTGGCGAATGGTGTCCTGGGGAATCTCTTCCCAGACCTGGATCAGGGCATCAGTGAGCTCCTGGACAGTCTGTGGCGCTACTTGGCGACGGCGGATGCACCGATACATAACGTCCCAGAGGTTCTAAATTTGATTCAGGTCTGGGGAATGCAAGGGCCAGTCAATGGCATCATTGCCTTTGTTATCCAGGAACTGCCTACACACTCTGGCCACGAGGCCGGGCACTGTCCTGCACCAGGAGGAACCCAGGGCCCACTGCACCAGCGTAAGGTCTGACCACAGCAGTCAGGGTACCGTTGGATAGCACGTGGAGATCTGTGCGACCCTCCAAGGATATGTCTTCCCAGACTATCACTGACCCACCACCAAACCAGTCATGCTGGATGATGTTTTAGGCAATGTTCACCACATCTTTCACGACTCGTCACATGTGCTCAGTGTAAACCTGTGCTCATCTGTGAAGAGAAAGGGGTGCCAATGGCAGACCTGCCAAATCTGGTGTGTGAATTTTAATCGAGCTGCATGGTGGTGGGCTGTGGGCACAGGTCCCACTAGAGGACATTGGGCCCTCATGCCACCCTCATGGAGTAATTTTCTGACAGTTTTGTGAAAAAGTAGCACACAAGTAGTACACAGGTAGCTTGCTGGAGGTAATTTTGTAGGGCTCTGGCAGTGCTCCTCCTGTTCCTCCTCACACAGAGGAGCAGATACCGGTGCTGCTACTGGGTTGATGCCCTTCTACAGCCCTGTCCAGCTCAGAGCATGGAGGAGATACCAGGAGACTGGTACATAGTCTCCTGGTATCTCCTCCATGCTCTGTACTGGGAGACACAGCAAACCGTCTTGCAACGGCACGTATGGATTCCTGGAGCTGGACTGCCTGTGCAACCTGAATGGGCTGCAGGTACTGCCTCATGCTACCAGTAATGACAAAGACACTAGCAAAACTAGAGAAGAATCAGTCAGGAAGGATAAGGAAAGAACAATTGTCTGTGGCCACCACCTGCAAAACCACTCCCTTTTTGGGGCTTGTCTTGCTGTTGCCTCTCCAGTGCACCTGTTATCATTTAATTTGCACAAAACAGACGTTTATTCACAATCGCTTATGCTTTCTAACTGGACAGATAGATATCCCTGAAGTTTAAGTGACTTGGTGTGTGTGTATGTGTGGTATGATGCCTAGTAACTAAGCTAGCTCAGATATCTGCTGATGCCACTGCTTTAGTAGAATGTACTTTAGGCAAATTCAGCTATTGACAAATGTACTGGATAAAATAATCTGCTAAATGTCAAAAATGTAAATGTATGTGTATCTGTAGGTGGATAACGTGGTGACCATCCAGACTGCCTCTGTTCAGGAACAGCTCCAGAGGATCCAACACCTCAGAGAACAACAGCAGAAGAAGAGACAGGAGGCCCGCAGAGAACACACACCTAACACACACCTCCAGAAACAGGTATATCATACCTCCTAACACATACCTTCAAAAATAAAAGTATTGGTGGGATCATATATACAGTAGCTATACAAGTGTATAATAGTTCGTATAGTGTTCTATAATCAAGTGTAATAGTGTAGACTTGATTATAGAATTAATTTTGAAACACAATATGGTTTCTGTGCAGGTAATTAATGGCCTTTTCAGTAACTACATCACAAATATCTTGTTTGTTTTCATGTAGTTATGGTTGCCTTTATTCACTGGACCTTTTGCCATTGCTTTGGGCACATATAACATGTAATACACTAGAACCTAGTAGGTAACACATAACATTTACATTTACAGCATTTAGCAGACGCTTTTATCCAAAGCGACTTACAATTAGTACATTTGTCACTCTTCAAACAGTCAATAATTGCTAATAAAGTGTTTAATATTCTTAAAGTAGAAAAAGGAATATTTTTTTAAAGGGAAGAAAGGAGGATAGAATAAGGATTGTTAGTGGGATTAGTGCTATGAGGTAGAGGTATCAGAAAAATAAGGCCGTTCCTCACAAATGAAGCGGCACAGCTCCTAGTCCAAGCTGTAGTAATCTCACGTCTAGACTACTGCATCTCTCTACTCGCCGGATTACCGGTCTCTGCTACCAGACCCCTACAACAAATCCAAAATGCAACAGCACGTCTAGTATTCAACCAACCCAAGGTCTCCCATGTAATCCCCCTCTTCCGAGACCTTCACTGGCTCCCCATCTCAGCCCACATCCGATTCAAGACATTAGTGTTGCTGCCTTGTAAGCACAAGGCAGCAAAAGGAACTGCCCCACTCCACCTCCAAGCAATTCTAAGCCCCAACCAGTTTTTGTCAGAGATGATATAGAAGCAGGTCCCATTCTTATACGCTTAAATAGGTTTCGTGTTATGATTTATTTGGAGAAGCCAAGCAATTCAAGTGGAATGATCCTTTGTTTCATAACCACTACAATTCGTGAGATTTGTTGTCAAATTCAAAAAATTGTCGAATCATCGAAAGTTCGGTGTCACCCCTTAATATTGTGCCTTTTAAATAACATGTCATTAAAAAATGTTTTGGTGTGGTTCAGGTTGTCATGAAACAGAATGCTGTCATCGACTACCTGAAACAGAAGAAGACCATGACCCCTGCTGAGAGAGAGGAGAACCAGAGGTTTGTATATCAGTGTGTGTACATCTCTAATAATGAAAATGTAGACCCTTAAGTTGCAGTCCTTGCTTAGAGTCAGGACCCGTATACAAAAAGCATTTTATCTTACCGCTAAGAGTACTCCTAAATAGCAATAAAAGTTTTTAACTAAATCCTATTCACAAAGCTGCTGAGACCAACTTTTACTAAGGAATGGGGAGAAATCTTAACTCTTTAAAGTCGAAGATCACGCCGGCGGGATCAAATCACGTGTCCGGTTCAACACCTCACAGCATAAAAACAAAGTCACGCCGTCAACTTGTGTCAAAAGTGCTGGCTTAAAACACAATGCTAGTTTTTGTTTTACGTTGATAGACCAAGTAAAAACGTAGATGGGATAATATAAATTTGCTATAAAAATTTTTTTTTACCCGTGTGTAAAATAATGCAAATGGGGCTGGGTTTGTATTTATCTTAATCTTTGTCATTTTTTGTCATATGAAGAAACGGAAAAAAATGTCTGAATCTGCTGACACGTCTCTAAAGGCTGAATATACTAGGGAGGTGGGGGAGGGGCGCATTGAGTTTAGAAGCCGGCGAGCGAAGTGGTAGTCTTGAGATACCGGTAGAGAGACGGATTGAGAAGCTAGCGTAGCGAAAACTGAAAAAAACACCCATGGTGTAACAGGCGGTGCGTAGTGAGCGAGAGTAAGCGCGAGCCAGAGGAACACAGACAGGCGGAATTGCCGATGAAACGCTAGACAGCGTTGTTTTAATGAGAATACACACATACAGGGGCGAAAACCCGAAAACAATGCCCAACAACCCCTGGGGTTGTTGGGGAACCTAAATACTCAAAGGCCTAAACATGGGCTCTATAGCAATTTAGGAAAAGTCACGGGAGGACAGAAATTAGGCATACTGTGTACACTGATTTCATTTAACTAATTTAAAAAACATTTGATTTAACACCACAAATTTTTATGACGTGGCAAATCGCGGTTCTAGTGTTAATAAACTGGGACAAAAGCCGTACTGTCACTTGAATGCAGTGCGTTGTGTGAACTCCGAAGGGCCCACCTTGTCTGTTTGTGTTAGCATTTACGTGACCCTCCTCCCATTTCTGTGTTGTGCGAGGTGCATCTCTCCTCCACTTCTGTCCATCTTTCTGCAGCTGAACATAAACACTACCTGCATCCATCCAGCCAAGGGTTTCTAATGTTTATTTGACAGACACATTTAAACATAGATTGTGAAACAATATCCAATGCATCACAGTATTTATAGCATACCTGTATGCTAATTTCTGATACTTTTCCCTAGATGGGCTTTTCAAACACACACATACAGTATATCACAAAATCATATAATCATAAAATACATACAATAAAATACAAAAGCATTATTATATACTTTTTGAATAAAAATACAATTTGATAAAACTCTAGCAAAAAACACCAGAATTATAGTATTAATAATAATTGGTAATAAAATAAAATGACAAGAATATAGTGCATACATACATCAACTTTGTGTACAATTAACAGGGTTAACAGTTTTTTGGTGTAAGATTAATTTCTCTTTCATTTTGAGAGCCTACACTATCACAAGCAAAGCAATTTAAAGCAATGGGTAAACTAACCGATTAGCAATGTAATGGGTTAGATGCTTAATAAGTCACCTATTTAGGAGAAGTAGTAGTCCCCCACTAATCAAATTTCGGCAATGACAGATCTGGTTATTTTAGAAGACCTCTATGTGCCCCTAAGACTGGTATCTCACAGCTAACGATAAGTATAACTACAGTATGCCAGCAGAGTTGGCGGCTATCAAGCCACTTTCAAGCCCCTCATTAATATCGTCAGCGGGGGGAACTCTGCTCTACACGCCATAGAAATTGTGCAACATCATATTAGCCTGTGGGGTTTGGCACAATATTTCTTGGGATAATCGGGTGCCATTCGATTTGCCCATGCATCCTGATGAGCATATGCCCAGAGAGCCATGGCCAGCACAGCCCCAACTGGGGGCTATACAAAGGAGAAAGGACCTGATGTGTCACTTTTAAAGGGTAAAATGTTATTTGTTAAATGTTTTTACCAAGGGTAGCCTATTCAATAGAAACAAAACGTTTAGTCAGTTTTATTTGCGTTTCAGATAGGGGCGTGATATTTAAATGAATATTGTTTTCAGCCGTCAGATTTATCAACACCCAATCATTCTTATGCTGGGATTGGCAAAATACGAAGGTTTCAGGAATCACAGGTGAACCCTGTCATAAAATGATTTCTGCACTCTAATCTGCGTTGGTTTATATGATAGATTGAAACAGGAATTATCTAGCCATGTTGCTATTGATTTTATGATTTTATGCTATTGATGTTCTGTCAACTGTAAGGTAAGTGCATTGGTAGTCTTAACAAACGCGTATGATGGTGTCATCAGCATACTTCTGGAGACCAGCTCCATGATTCCGGAAGATCATATATATATATATATACGCTAAAAAGAACGGGTCAGAGTACGGATCCCTGTGGAACTCACATTTTTTTATCCAAGAATAAAGATTGATGATTTTCTGGAAAAAATTTATTTGGATAATTTAGAAATAAGAATTCTTTTGTTTAAGGTCCAGGAAAACTGCCCCTCCCAGCTCACCTTTATATATAAAGTATTTTAGTTTTTCCAAAACCTAAAAATAGCTATCACTCTTGCTTTTTTCCATCCTTCGGGGAACTTTCCATTCAATATAGATGTATTTATTAAATGAGTGGTTCTGCTAAAAAAAACTACAATATTCTTTTAAAAATGCAATGTTCAGATAATAAAGATCTTTTAAATAGGTAGTGGTAAATTTATCAATTACATTAAAAACTACCATATGATCAGTTGATCAGCATGTAATACTGTATAAATTAATTTGTATCGTCTTTATCGAGCCTTTGTGTATCGTAATCTAGTTTTTTTTTTGAATGATCAAAATTACTGTCAAGCTTTTCAACTGACCATATAAAAAAGTTATTAAATTAATTTGCAATACATCCACTGTGCATGATCAGCTGATCCCCAACTTAAGACTTCTGTATCGTACTCCTAGTTACACCCTCTGGTTTAATCAGACTATTTATTTGTTTCCAAATTAAGTTGTTTAAGTTGTCCTTTCGCTTCACTTATCTTACCTATTGTAATGCGTAGCTTTTGCGTGTCTTAATTTTTTTATAACCCGTTTTCATATATA
>JAOEHI010021674.1:10094-27472 GCA_025447815.1 Percopsis transmontana | reverse complement strand
TCTCTCTCTCTCTCTCTCTCTCTCTCTCTCTCTCTCTCTCTCTCTCTCTCTCTCTCTCTCTCTCTCTCTGAAACCCCTTGCTATTGTCCCTCTCCCCTAAACGGCCTCTCCCCTCTCTCCTCCGGCTGTGTCTCGTCATAGGGGAAAGACCAATTACATCAACCTAGGCTCCTTCCTGATCAAGCCCGTTCAGCGGGTGATGCGTTACCCACTGCTGCTGACGGAGCTGCTGGGGGCCACTCCCGAGAGCCACCCCGACAGGCCCACACTGGCGCGCGCTGTGCAGGCCGTCAAGGAGATCAACGTCAACATCAATGAATACAAGCGCAGGAAAGACCTCGGTAAGGCTCCGAATGAAAGCCGTCGTTTGTTTCCAGTGGGTCACCGTCCCAGCAAATGTTTCCCTAACTGCCAAACTGAGTTAACTATTTTCGGCAGGGTATTAATAATCTGATAAAGGGACAACATTTGTAGCATTGTCAATAATAAGGTTAACGATCAAATGCCATTTTACTGATTCCTTAGAGGAACGTCATTGCGCCAGTGAAAATGACACAAATGAACCCAGTGCAGATTGTGACTCAAGGTCTCCCTCTGCTGTCCACAGTGGTGAAGTACAGGAAAGGTGACGAGGAAACTCTGATCGACAAGATCTCCAAGCTGAGCATGCACTCCATCATCAAAAAGTCCAACCGAGTCAGCAGCCACCTCAAGCACCTCACAGGAATATCCCCCCAGGTGCAGTGACGCTTCTCGCCAGTTCTCTAGCCCAAATTGGACTATACATAATGTCTGTAGGAACTGTTTAAGGGGGCACCTGACTCCACCCACCTGGCTAATGGTGAGAAGTAAATGAAGCACTTTAAACGCTTTGTTAATGATCTCCACCTGCGTATCCCCAGATCAAAGATGAGGCCTTCGATGACATTGAAAAGAAGTTCCGACTGCAAGAGAGGCTCATCAAGTCTTTCATTAGGGACATTTCCTTATACTTGCAACATATCAGGGTAGGCGCACTCAAAACTTGAACCTTTCCACAAGCACTCTGTTGTTGTACGTCATACCTAGTTACAAGAAAATGCCTCTCTGTCCCCCCCGTAGGAGTCGGCGTCCGTGAAGGTGTTGGCGGCCATCAGTTTCTGTGACGTCTACGCTGAGAGGAGCTCCCAGGACCCTGAGCGCTTCCAGCAAGCCCACCGCTGCATCAGTGACAAGCAGTTCACACAGTTTGTGAGTCCTCTTCTCCTCTACATAGTCGACTAACACCACCTCAAAATGTTTTATTTTGTATTTACTGTATATATTTTTCAATGTGAATACCTGCTACCCTTTTCTATTACGATAACATTTAAATGTAAAATGAGCAGCAGAATTGCTCAGTAAAACAAACCAACGGTTAAAGCAGAAAATAATGCTGGAAATGTCCCTTAAATGAAGAAGTGCCCTGCCTATTTCTTGTAGGGTTAATTCTTCTTCTTCACTGTGGCTTATCTCCCCCCGTCCTGAGTAGAAGGAGCGCACCGAGGCCTTGGTCATCCACCCGCTCAACCAGCTCCTGCTGATGTTCGCCGGCCCCCAGAAGCTCATCCAGAAGCGCTTCGACAAGCTCCTGGACTACGACAACTGCAAGGAGCGCGCCGAGCGCCTGAAGGACCGGCGGGTGCAGGAGGAGCTGCAGGCGGCGCGCAACAACTACGAGGCGCTCAACGCCCAGCTCCTGGACGAGCTGCCCAAGTTCCACTCGGCGGCGGAGGAGCTGTTTACCGGCTGTGTGCGGGCCTTCGCCCAGTCCCAGAAAGACTTCATGAAGCTGACCCTGGGCGAGCTGCAGCCCCTCCTAAAGGTGTGTGAAAGCAGTGTGTGGGTGTAGACCAGAGGTTCTACATGTTCTGACCCATAACCCCGAAAACAGTATGCTTTAACAACATACAGAAAACATTGTAAACAACATGCTAGACAAGGCACAGTCTAGCGGTACATTAAAATAATAATAATATTAATGATGAGACATTTTTTAAATTATATATTATAATTATAACAAGAGAGAAACTAAAATAATACATCCTTGATGGTCGTCACTTAAGGATCACCATGATAGGTTCCGAAACAATATTTTAATAGTATATCATCACAGCATGGTACAGTAGACCTATAAACAACCATAAATGGCATTGAAAATCTCTATTTAAATCTGTAATCCAACACGCTGATATAATGTTCTTGAATAAGCAAAACTGGACAATCAAAATGAATGAAAACACATACCCTGAGTCATTCCTCCAATCAACCACTCAGGCACCATGGTGTGCCTGTATGGTACTCAACTCATGATCTCCTCCCTGTGTGTCCAGTTCTCTGGCATCTGTGGCACCGAGGGCAACCTGGTTTCTCTGTTCCAAGAGGAGTACGGTCGGGTTCTCCAGCTCCTCCAGAGCTTCAGCTTTTGTCCGGAGAACCTGCCTCCTGCCGCCTCCACAAGGAAGCCCTTCGATAAGAAGACCCTGGAGAAGCAGACCTCCAAGAAGCACCTGCCAGGATCTGTGAGTCTCCTCCTCTTGCCTCCCCTCGGAATACCGCGTGCCACCACTGATTCCTATGTTAAGTATCTCACGCTGGCCTGTGTTGCAGCCCAACCATGTCCTGCAGACAGAGGAGCAGCGTGCCGCACTGCTAACGCGCTACGGCCCCGAGAAACTCTTCCAGGCTGAGAGAAACTTCAACGCAGCCCAGGACCTGGATGTGTCGGTCCTGGAGGGGGACATCGTAGGTGTCATCAAACAGCAGGACCCCATGGGGAGCAACAATCGCTGGCTAATTGACAACGGAGGTAACTATTGTCTATTTAAAGTTGACCAAGCAGCCCTGTGAGACTGTAGCTATGGGAGTTACTAATGCTAATAGGTTCATGTTTGGATCTGCATCATTTATTCCAATATGAAATGTTTTAGCTCTCTGTCTCTGTGGACAGAGAGCTAAAAAAGGAGGTAAACGTTCATGGTGCATATTCTAATCGGTTTCTCTCTTTGCAGTCACCAAGGGTTTCGTGTACAGCTCCTTTCTCAAACCCTACAACCCGCGCCGGAGCCAATCGGACGTGTCCATTGAAAGCCAGTCATCCAATGAGTCGGGCTACGGTGGCTCCTCCCCCGTCTTCTCCCGCCAAAACAGCAGCAGCACTCTGACCTTCAACCAGGAAACGGCAACGGTCAGCTTTTCCACAGCAGAGCCCCAAAGCAGCCCTTCTCTGGACTCCTCCTCCTCCTCCTCCCGCAGGAGTCATCTCAGGGAGGTGCCTAACCCCGCCCCCACCGCCCAGAGTCACCCAGTAAACTGCTCCCCCAGAAATCCCACCAGTCACAAGGAATTCTCTGAACCCCTGTACCGACATTCATCCAGTCACAGGGATACAGAGCCCTCCAACAAGCATTCAGGCAGTCACAGGGACTCGTTTGACGTGAGCCATGGCCACACGGCCAGCTACAAGGAAATACCGGACACCTCGGAGACAGACTCTCGTTCTTTACACAGGAAAAATGTCTCTCAGAGGTACAGCCAACCAGACGAAGCCATGCCTCCCCAACAGTGGCGTAATGGAAACGGCGGTGGCCAGAGAAGTTCTCCTTACTCCCGGGTCGAGTACATTGAACCGGAACCGGAACCAGAACCAGAACCAGAAGCAGATCCGGAGAATGATATAGACGGACATCAGGTAGGATAAATTTTGAGACTGTCCAACAAAGCATCCATGATGATGTCATGGGTAAAATATAAAAATTAAAAGAAATTTTTTTTTGGTTTCTTTCCAGATTTACTACGCTCTCTACTCCTTCAGCGCCAGGTGTGCTAATGAACTCAGCATCTCAGCCAACCAGCGCGTCCGAATTCTGAAGTTCCAAGACATGAATGGCAACACTGATTGGTGGCTAGGGGAGGCGGAGGGCCGCAGGGGATACGTACCCTCCAATTACATCCGCAAATCCGAATACACATGAAGGGTAGCTCGGTAGGGAACGTGGCGCGCCACTGTGGCCTCCGTAAACAGAGCCTCCCTTTAACTATGGGACTGTTGGCACTGTGGGAACAGTTTGAGCACGGTATAAAAGAGAAACAAGCAGCTGGATGCCTGGTGACTTGTTTCAAATACAGTGTCATTGGAGTTTGATAGTGAGAAGAGCTTCCTTTGTTGGGATTTACTAGTGCTGCTGACTGCTAGTCAAATATGACTATATTTATAGACTTTTTTTTTTTTTAATTCTTTTTACTGACTGTGAACATGTATTAACTGACTCTCAATTGTATCTAGTGACATACCTGAGAGTGTCTCCAGGATGCCGCTGTAACCTTTAGGTCTGAACAGTGAGATCGTATGTATGAGCAGAGCTGTCCGAAGGTATTGCACATTTGCCTTTACCATGGGAATGTAAATGCTTTTGGTTTTTTGACCATACAGGGACTGCACTCAGACTGACATAACTAGAACCCAGACGTATGCCCCTGCTTTCATTACACCAGTAAAGAATGGATGCATAACTGTTTGCTGAGTTCTACCAATCAAACCTTGGTGCACTAGATTATGTACGGCTTGAGAGTGTCTACAGTGTCTGCATTGACATCAAAAGGTTTCATTTTGGAGTGTTAGGAGAAGAGTATACAGTCCCCCACTCAAAGACTAGAGCAGAGAATGGGGCCAAACATCTTAGCATTCCCCTTAGTTTTGAACTAAGGCAGAATTTGAACGATTACAAAGTTCAGTAATCGTGGTTTACAAACACTCATTGAACTTTTGTAAGTAACCTAAATGCAGAATATTTATCTGCTGGTTTGATGTTTTCTAAGCAGACAGTGTAATTTGTAAGAGGTTATCCAATAGGGACAAGGAGTCGGATCTTTCCTTGCCTTGTGTATTTACATAATATATAATGATGTATGCCGAGTTTATTCTGCACTCTAATGTAAAGTGATCACTGAATTAAAAAAAAGCTCTGACAAATTTTATAAATGTGTACATTATAATTATTATTAGCTGGGATGTTTTATCCAGTACAGGAACACTGAAACAGTGTTAAGATGCTGTCTTAATACTGTACATTCGACAAAACCTGGTGACATTAAAAATAGTAATATTCATATATATTGGTGAATTTATTGGCATATTTCAAAATGGTCTCAATTTAAATCTATGATAATGTGACCCGTTAATAAGATGACAGCCCTGTTATGTTAGAAAAAAAATGAAAGATGCATGCTTGCTTTGACAAAATTAATTTTTTAATTTTTTAATTTTTTCCAGTGCTAAAACCAAACATTTACTCCCAGTCCAGCTTTGAGTTTTAAGAGGCACCATTACAAACTCACTAAGCTGTACCTGCCAGACAAGATTAAACATCAGGTCAGTTTTAACACCGAGTCTAGCTCAAGTACATTATATAAGCAGACACACATCAAGGCAAAGTGTTTTGTCCATATAAATCTGTAGCATCTATTCATTTATAAATGTATAAATCACAATAATTCTCGTTTTGTATGGCTCCAGAACTTATTTATTAATTAATAAATTAATACTTCCTTTTTCATACCTCTTCCATCCCTGTTCTTTGGTGAATTTGGAGTCAACAAGATTTTTCGAAGAAAGCCTAAAAATGATCAATGATGATACAACAGAAAAGCATGTATTTTACTTTACAATTCTCTCTCTCTCTCTCTCTCGTTTACTTCCTATAGAGGTTTTAAACTGGTAGCAGCAACAAACCTTTTGAAAACTAGATTTAGCCATTTCTCACACTTGACAAATGCTCTTCTGATCTCGCATGCTGATTTAGCCTCATAAACACAAACCATCCATTTCACTTAGTCCCCCCCCAGTGTTCATCTGTTTTCTACACACACATCAGTGTGGGCGATACAGACCACATTAACAACACGATAACACCTGCAAAATAAACCACTTCGTCAAAGTTCATCCCATCCTCCAGAGAGAGAGGCATTCTGGGACGGTCTTAACACTAAACAACCTAAACGCCTCATCTACGGGTCTTCTATCGCTGCAGCTTTATTCGATGTCTTCTGGCTCTCCAGAGTGGCCAAGGAAGCGGCTGAGGTGGAGGTAGTAGTATGCTTTGTTTTCTTCTCCATGGACTTGAAGGAGGTGGTTGTGGACTTCTTCTGGACGGTCTGGATGGTCTTCTTCCTCTTGACGTGGAGGACCTCCATGGCGTCCATGTTGACGCCTTGTTGGATCTCCTCGCTCGTCTCCACCTGCTCCGACATCTGCTGCTGCTGATACTGCTCCTCCATCCGCTGCTGGTGCTGAATCTGGAGGAATGGAGGAACAGTACCTTAACGCTGCACTCCTCAAATGCTTTATGGCGCCCCGAGAACCGTATATTTCCTCGCCAAGTTTATGTTTGAAACACTACTTTGCATGAAATTGCGTGTGGTCGCAGGAGGAGGGGCAGAGAACGGTGCGAACCAATGGGGTGCTCTAGTAGGGGGGAGGAGTACTCACATGGAGCACTTGAAGTTTCAAACCAAAACCTCTTTTTTGCGGTACGTATCGCAAGAGTAATTCTGGACGAAAATCATGGGAATGCACCTTTCAGGATAATGGAAGAGATGTTTCACCATATTGCTAACAAATCATACATGGAACATACCCAAATTGCTAACAGACACTCATGACAACAACAATGAATTGATTCTGTGATCACAGAGGGAAATTCATGTGTTTTTTTCTGCAAGGGGCCAAAAGAGTGATCTTCAATAGGGGTCTGAGGAACAGACATGAAACTCCTTACAGTAAACTGTATAATAAAATAATAGTTAAAAGTACAACAAAAAAAAATAAACCTTACATTCTCACTCTGCCTTGTGCTCCAAAAACCTACAGTATGTCAGTTTATATATCTTCACGGCTGACTACATGTTTGGAGTATTTGACCAGTAACAAGCAACAGTTGGATAGTATATTGCCTATTAAATATTATTCCGTAGGCCTTTCCACCCCTTTAAGAAGGGACCAATAAGGCCCTCACCATCATCAGGTGCTGGTACTGGGCGATGGCCTCATCGGTGCTCACTCCCTCCGCCAGGCCCAGCTCTGCAGCCCGGCGAGCCAGCTGGGCCTTGTGGGAACCCGGGGGGGTCCAGCCCGCTCCCTTGATCCAGTTCAGGTCTGACTTGTAGTCCACCTGCAATCACAGGCAGCGATTATTACGCTTATGAGTGTGAAGTGGGCCACATTAAATTGAAATAATGGAGAAACAAAAACCTTAAAAGTAATTAACCTGCTATATTTAAAATCAAAGTAGGGTAATAAATAGAATGTCACACGGTTGTTTAATTATTCTTCATTAATTTTAAGTCTAGTCAAGTTAATGTTTTAAAATAGTTCGCACGGCTGTTCACACACTTCCACACATACACTCTTCTCACATCACTCTGGAGCTTGTAGGCCTGCTTGGCGTGCTTGAGGTTGAGCTGCTGGGGGTCGCAGGTGTAGTCGTGCAGCCTCTGGCGGTAGGTCAGGTCGCTGGCCTGCGCCTGGCTCTTCTTGGCCTGCAGGAACTCGGGCTGGTCGGCGTGCATTTTGAAGTGCGACCGATCCTCCTTGGACTGCCGTTTGTACTCCAGGTTGCTCTGGAGCTTGCTGGCGGCCAGGGAGTGCATCATCTTGGGGTCGTCCTCCACACTGAGTAGCCCCACCTGCTGGCCCTTCTCCTTCACATGGGACTCCTTGTAGCGGAACTGGTGGGGGAACAGAACCATGCTTTAGTTCAGTGCTCGTCAATGTAGGAAGGGTTGTGACTTTTAAAAGCCCTCTGTTCTCATTCCTTTTCCTTTTCTTCCAATTAAATTCTGTATCTACTTTTAGTGCTGGGGTTAGAAACAGTAAAGCTAGAGGTAACACTTTCATCTACTGTTACTCATCCACTGAACTGGCAGCAAATCCAATATGTTGCTTGAAATAGGAACTCACGTCACTGGCAATTTCTCTGGAGGCCTTGGCGGTTTGGAAGGGAATGGCATCCAACCTCAGGTCGTAGCCCCCCGATCTCTCCTTGTCGCCAGATTCCTTGTAAACTTTCTACAAGCGGATGGGCGAGAGAGGTACAGACAGACGAAGATGAGGTGTGGGTCATCTATATAATTCACTGCTATGAGAAGTGCAGTGTGAGGAGGCTTACATTACTAATCTGCTGGGCATTAATCTTGGCTCTGATGAAGTCTGGGTCGTCAGCGTGTAAGGTGTATTTATGCATGTCGTTGTTCTGGCCAGACTTGTACAGCCTCTACAGTACACAGAGAGATGCATACAGTTATTAGCAGCGCACATGATTTCAAACTACGATGTTCACAAATTAGAAAACTCATGGAATAGAATAGAATAGAATAGATCTTTATTGTCATTGCTCTTAAAAACAACGAGAGACTGTTTAGCAGCTCTGGAATTGACAACATTATTTTTTTTATATAAGACATAAATATAAAATAGGTAATATAGAATAAAAAAAGATACACACAGTGCAAAATAGTCTCTATGATATTTTATTTCCTGGCTTTATTTGATTCCAGTTTTAACAATCCTATGTTGTTTTTATTATTCCACTCATATTTGTTGAGATTCTGTAATATTGTTTTCATATTGTATAGGCATATATTGTATAGCATAATATACATTTGTAATTCAATGTTTTGTATTAATAAGTGAATGGGATATTTAAACCAAGTGTGTTCTTGTACCGACCTCACTGCACTGTTGATAGCTGTTCTTGGCATGGACTAGATCAGGGGAGTCAGCCACAGAGGTGAACTTCAGACTGTCTGGCATCTGGCGGTACTTCTTCTGCATGGTGAAAGACAACAGAGGACACACGGTGACAATGCTTGGCGATAAAGCAAACAACGGGTGGCTGGGATTTAGGGTTGTGGTATAGCCGGTACGGGGAAAACATACATCTTATCATCATCTACATCCACTGAGCTACACTGCCACATATTATCATCCGACTGTTTTTGCTCCCACGTATCGGAGCTAAACATGTACTCACGTCACTAATAAGGGCTCCAGCCTTCTTGGCTGACTCCATCTGAGGAGCTCCCACGCCGTCCCAGGCCACGCCCTTCATGAAGTTCAGGTCAGACTTGTAGAGTTTCTAGACAACAGGGATGATTACAGAGAGCATTTCTTTAGTGTTTAGATAGACAATATATCTCCCCCTCCTGACAGCCTCTCCTCTTCTCTACCCGTCTCCTCCCGTCTCCTCCTTGACCCTTTTCTCCTCTCCTCTCCTCTCCTCTCCTCTCCTCCTCTCACCTCACTCTGCAGGTTGTAGGCCTTCTTGGCCCACTTGACCTTCATGTCGTCCGGCAGCACGGTGTACTGGTGCAGCCTGGTCTTGTAGTCCTGGTCGCTGGCCAGGGCCTGGGCGTTCTTGGCTGTCACCAGATGCATCATGTCCTGGGTCAGGTGGTACTGCCCGCAGGCCGTCAGCGCGTCCCTGCGGTACTCCTGGTCGCTGGCCAGCCGGCCGGCCTGCCGGCAGTGGAGGAGACGCGGGTCGTCCAGGACGCTCTTGGAGCCAATGTGTTTCCCTTTCTCCAGCAGGTGGTTGTGTTTGTACTGGTACTGTGGACAGAGAGCTAAAGATAAAGCATGCAGTATATTGTACAGGTGTTATAAGGTATACGTAATTATGTTCTATCAATATCTTGGTTATTGTGGCCTCTGATAGGAGTGTCGGACCATTTCATTGGAGAAGGTGGAACTGGTGCACTCAAAACGGGTGTAGTTGGACTCGGTTTATGGTTCTATTCAGATTGCTAGTGAGTGTCAACCTTACTGAGCATACCTGTATTGCATAGCTTTGGATTAATATTATAACCTAGTGTGTGTTTTCAATGTCGCATACATCGCTGGCAATGCCCGTGGAGCTCTTGGCAGCCTGGAAGGGGATATCCTGCATGGTGAGCTTGTAGCCCTGGGCACGGAGGGTGTGCCACGACTCTCTGTACTTGATCTGAAACACAGAATGTACGCGTTTAGACGAGACGCAGTGTGTTTAGTACGGCAGGTGTCGTGTTGCTACTGTAGCCTACCTCGCTTAAGTTGGCGGCGTTGATCTTGGCTTGTGTGATCTCCGGTCTCTCAGCTGTGATAGTGTAGTTGTGCTTGTCACTTACTCCCTTCTCCTTGTACAAACGCTGGGTAAAAACACAAAATACGATATTAAACTAAAAAAAAGGTGAGAAGAGCGGTTTAGAACAGTTAGCTTTACTGGAGTTAAGAAAATAATTATTGTTTTCTATTGACACTGCGTTATTCAAACAGAAAACATGCTAGCACTTTATGAACTGCAGTACTTCATTTGTAATTTGTCCACTTAGTTTAGCATGGACGATATCTGGAGAGTCAGTGACAGATGTGTGCTTGAAGCTGTAGGGCTGCTGGCGGTACTTTTTCTATAAACAGAAAAAAACGTTAAGGACATTGAATATCACGCATTTTTCGAAAGAGCAGTATTGAATGCATAAACATAATCTTACATCGCTGATAAGGTCTGTAGCCTTCTTGGAGCCTTCGATCTGCAGGGAACCAGTACCGATCCATGCTGCTCCTCGTAGGTAGTTCAAGTCAGAACGATACAGTTTCTGTCCAAAACACATCCGTTTTACCAAAACTGCAAATTATATAGAAATGTTCTTTCTTTATATATTTGTTATATATGTTGTTTCTTCACATCCCTCAGTATGGATTTGTTTTCCTTATACTTTTAGTTACATCAGATCAGTAATTGAGGCAATGCCTGCTGGTTCTTCTATTGCCCAATAGATGGCAGTATTGACGTTCTGGCTGTCCTGACTTCTAAATAGCCAATTTAACTCCAAACACCTCTGGGTTTACAGGTGTTTTTTACCTGCCTTACAACAGAATTTTTTCAAAAGATGTTCTAATTTCTCTGTAATTCCTCAATAAGTAATTAGAAGCCGCTGAGGGGAACTTGTTGGCCACGGTCTCCCACACCCTCGAAGACGGACACTATCCGCTGTCTCTCCCTTACGTCGCTCAGCAGGGCGTAGGCCCTCTTGGCAGCCTGGACCTTCATGTCGTCAGGCAGCGTGGTGTACTGGTGCAGAGCCAGCCTGTAGTCCTGGTCGCTGACCAGAGACTGGGCCTTTTTAGCATGAGCTACCTCCAGCATGTCCATGGACAGGTGGAACTTGGAGAGCTCCTTCGCAGACTTCTGCTTGTACGTGACCTGCGGCAGGATGAGGATGTTAGAGGGACCGTGTGATGATTAGAGGGAAAATGTGTGTGTGGGTGTGGGTGTGGGTGGGAGGGGCTTTTTACAGTTGTTAGTGTTTGTATTAGTATTTGTTGTTGTGAGGTAGTAGTAATTTTATTTGTGTTTCATTAGAACAGCAGTTTTAAGTGTCAGTTGGGACCCCCCCTCCCCCACCCCTTAAGTGGGGTAGGATTATTTCTAAAGTTAAAGAACATTAATTCATCTATTTTCTTAAAATATACATACATTATATTCAACAGTCTCAATGCTTCCTATATTTGTATGTTAAGCTATATTATGCTATAGCTCAGAAAGTTAGAAAACCCCTGAATTAGAAGGCTCACAAATCATAAAAGCACTGCCACTGGAAGGAGCATAATTTACTCTGGGCTCTCGTTTTACTGGCCCGAAGGTCAAACCTATACTTCAGTGTAACAGTGACACTCACGTCACTCTGCAACTTGCTGGCATTGACAGAGTGAGCGATGTTCATATCATCCTGCAGGCCTTTAAGTCCAATCCTCTTGCCCTTGGTCTTCTCAAAGTCCTCTCTGTACTTTTGCTGCAAGGGGAACATTAAACATACACTTAACAATAATCAAGAAATGCCATGGCATTCGTTTTTGACAAAGCTGGAGAAAGTGAAGCAATGTCTAGAAATGATTGCGTTTTAAGGCCGACATTTAAAAAAAAAAAAAAGAGTTTTCACATCTCCATGGAAAAGAGACATGCATGAGTAGGTGTGTGTGTGTGGGCTCACTTCACTCAAGATGTCTGCTGAAGCTTTGGCAGACTGGAAAGGAATGGCGTCCAGCCGCAGCTTGTAACCGCCGTCTCGAAGCTTATTCCACGACTCTTTATAACGGCTCTGGAAACAGACAGTAAAAAATGATATGAATTCAGCTTGATTCTTTAATAGTATGGGCTACTGTATGTCACATCATGAATGCATATTGCTGGATGAATGGAAGGATAGATAGAAAGATGGATTGATGGACAGATGAATAGATGTATGAATGGACTTTTTGTGTGTGCCTATATGTGTCCACTCACCTCACTAATGTTCGTGGCATTAAGCTTAGCCTGGACGTGTTCCGGCAGCTCTCCACTGAGGGTGTAGCAGTGCTTGAAGCTCTCACCCTTCTCCCTGTACAGCCTCTGTTGGGAGCACAGCACAGCAGTGTGGGATGTAGAGGCTGCAATGACACCTGCCCATTTGCCAACCCTTATCTCAATCTTCAATTGGGTATCTGAATTAGCATTGTCCGCTGATATAACTGTCAACGTTGTGTCGTACTAAACCTAATCTGGTGTTCATAGCAAACTGTGTTGGTTTGAGCTGAGCTTACGTCCAGGGCCAGCTTGTTGCTGAGTTTAGCCTGGACCATCTCTGGACTGTCCTCGACACTGGTGAACTTCAGAGCACTCACATGCTGGCGGTACTTGTTCTAGAAAACACAGCGGAGAGGAGCAGGTTATTATGGGGCTGTAAAACAGCCATCAGGTGCCTGTGCCTTTTTACAGTAGGGAGAACACAGTGTCACAAGCATCTACCCACCATAAAGCAGAGAAAATCTCTAATTATTCATATCATATGGACATATAATGTTTACTAATGCAATGACTAACAGGGCAGTGTCTACCAATAACTTAACAAGGCAATATAAAGACTTTAGGAAATAAAATAGATAACTTTAACATCTAGCCGAAAAACAGATGGCAAACAATAAAGGATGACCCTGTATGTCTGTGGCATTTAACGGGATGTAGGCATCAATATAACCTTGAGTCTAAATGTTAATCTCAATTTATTCAAATAGATGTTGATTATAACAGAAAGATCTATATTTAAAATCAATAGAATAAATATAACTCGGCTAGTCAGTCTTTAATGACTTTCAATACATTACATTAATGTTGTATATTGCACAGTTTTTACAGTACGCAAAAGAGACAGTATGTCCCCCTTATGAAATCACGGTTAAATTAAATAATAATATAGGAGATATAGGAGAATTTTGGTGATGTCAACAAACTGCAATAGATGACTGATGGATCGTTCGTCCCTGCCCACTAAATTGTTAACAATGTCTGCCTGTTCTATATCTATGTCTAGCCTTAATGGAAGCAACTCCGTGCCTTCTTCATGTCACACTCTATTTCAGGGCCGTCTGTTTCGACTGGCGTCTAATAATGGTAATCCTGACATTACTGTTGTGCGACCTGACCCTTAGAATATGTGGCTACTTATGAAGAGGTTATGAATAGTCTTGTGCTACCAGTTAGCACAGTTTAGGGCATTATGAAATGTGTCACAGTGCAAACATCTGTACAAACCATTTACAGGCCAAAAGTCAAGTAACGTCCACAAAACAAGACATATAAAGAGTATACAAGAGGGCTAAATGCTAACAAGCTTCCGTTACTATAACCAGCCTAGTTTAATTTTAATATTCTCCTCTTACCATTGCTAAAACCGTATCCGCATTCCTGTCCTACTTTCTAGATCAAAAATGGCACGTGGTCCCTAAAATACCGTCTGACTTAAGCCGTAAGCCGAGCTTTGCACTGGTTGAGTGCAGTCATAAACTATGCTTACCGCCCCACCGTCCTCACGTATACTGTAGTTAGTACTTACTATAAGCACTTCTATTTACTGTATATTACATGGTTGTCAATGTGTGTGAGTTTGAGGGCGGTTCGGTACCTCGCTGGCAATGTCCATGGCCTTCTTTGCCTGCTGGACGTCCAGAGAACCCGAGGCCTCCCAGCCCACACCCTTCATCCAATTGAGATCCGATCTGTATTGTTTCTGAAGACACACACAACAATATAACCTAAAAGCAGATTTATAACAGTCACAATGACATTACTATAGCACATTGCATTGTGCTATAGTATTGTCAATATCATCAAATAAATATATTCAAATGAAGTATCTCTACCACCTAGGACCACATCTTAATAAAATGTCGTATTAAGTGACTCAATGGTATGGCCTAGGGCCTCCTTATATTACCCAGGTTTAACTTGCTTTGCTTGCTGGCAGATGTGGCTCTGACAAGGATACCTACATCACTCTGTAGTCCGTAGGCCTTCTTGGCCCAGGCAACATTCATATCAGTTGGAAGAGTGGTGTATTCATGGAGGAAGGTCCTGTAGTTGGTTTCAGTGGCCAGACCCTGCGCTTTCTTGGCCTGGCTGATGTTCATCATATCCAAAGAAACGCTGTAAAACACAATGCAAGTCATGAGTTGTTGTTTTACAAATAAGGTTAAAAAAAGTAATGCCATTAAGAATGATCTTGCGTCATGCAGTCTGGTTGGGTGACCTGTATTTGTTCTTGGTGTCCTCCCAGTTCTTCTTATAATTGCGGCCGCTCTGTAGCTTAGTGGCCAGGGCCGAATGAGCCATCTGAGAGTCATCAGTAACAGACTTAATGCCGATCACCTTGCCTTTGTTTTTCTCATACTCCTGCTTGTATTTCACCTGGAGGGCGACAAAATGACAGAGGGATGTTTTTTATTGTGTTACCATACGATACAATATTGTATTACCTGACGATATCATACAATACAGTATGTCAACATCCTCTAATGTTTAATGAGACACGCATTGTATGCACCCTTTCTTGTGACAGTGGAGGTCAGATAAATAAATAGAAATTAAGCTGTTTGCTTTGACAGGTATAGTGGTAAACGCCCGGAACCCCAAATTTCAGCCCCAGCTCACAGTTGTTAGAAACACAACTGTCCACAAAGGTGTGGACAACTGTGAGGGGAGGGGTAGAGAAGACGTGAGCCTATTAGAGCTGTAGGTGGAGGAGTAGAGAGCTCGGCAGCATGCACTCGTGTTTCAAACCAAAACCACATTTTCTGCAACACTGTTTTCAACCACCAAGTGCAATTCCAGACAAAAATTGTGTCTGGTGTATGTGATTAAATGTAGTGATTCACAGTTGTTATAATGACTTACATTACTGGCCAGGTCTCTCTTAGCTTTGGCGGTGAGTATGGAGAGAGCGTCCATGCGCAGTTCAAATCCCTTTTCCCTTTGCTGGTCCCAACTGCTCTTGTACACTTTCTAATAAGTAAACATTTTATGTCAGAAAATAATCACTTACAGAAATCTCTCTTTCAAATACAAACAAAACCCTTTTAAAACATGTCAGTATGATGAAATACTGTATATGGCGCACAGAATTATTAAATGGCTGGAATATTACATTTGAGGTTTGCTTCCCTAACTCTCTTACCCCGCTGAGTAAGTCTGCGTTGGCCTTGGCCTGTTTGAAAAGAGGCTCGTCATTCGTCATGGTGTACTGGTGCATAATCTGCTCCGTGTCTGCCTTGTATGTCAGCTGAAAGCGACAACACACAACATAACAAGTAAGTCTACATTAAGCTAAAGGCCAACATTTAGATCCAAAAGTAAATTGGACTTACGTTGCTCTGCAGTTCCTGACTTTTTTGGGCGTGTTTCATTTTGAGGTCGTCTGTCACAGAGGTGAATTTGAGGCTGCCAACCTTCTGACGGTACTTTTTCTGAGTGATGAAGAGAGTTCATTAGTGTAAATGTGAGTATAAATGTTACCTTGAATCTATGTATGCGCTTAAATGCTATGTACTGCACACATGATTTGCTCAATAGAAATTGCTCTGATGGAATCCATATCACGAATACACACATTATTGGTATATACACATTACAAACACATTATTTTTGCACATAAAGGTTTGTACTGACATCACTAAGAAGATCCCCAGCTTTCTTAGCCTGGGTTATGTTCAAACATCCGTCAGCCTCCCAGCCCACTCCTTTCATCCAGTTCAGGTCTGACCGATACTGGTTCTGTAGGGGAAAGAACAGATAATGTCTTCAAAAAATAGACCTTTTCCTTTCTTCCTTTTTTCCGTTCCTTGCTTGCTTTTACCATTTGTCCTTCTTTTGTAATAAAATGACACTCTACAAAAAATGGAAGAAACCTTGGATAGGGACCACAGATGGAGGAATCCAACCCTTCCTTGGACGGTTATGATATAATACAATAGGTGCCAAGTGGGCAACAACGAAGTACATTGAATAATATGTATCACAATGCGTCCAGACAAACAGTCACACATTATATGAACTGAGCTGTGCAACAGGCCAGTCCAATGCACCAGTGACAGAAGTCACACAAGGAAGCGTAATGTAGTGTAGTATACTGTATACTGTAGCTACCTAATTAAAGGTCAAGCATTGGCACCAACTACAGTTTGCCAGACACAAAGATGGAGGTCATAAGAAATAACTAGTAATTGTTGTAGTCGCCGAACACACAGAAACCCCCACCTCCCCTGTAATTCCTCCCACCTCGCTCTGCAGGGCGTAGGCCTTTTTGGCCTGCTGAATCTTGATGTCATCGGCATTGACTGTGTATTCGTGGAGCTTCTTGCGGTACTCCAGGTCGCTGGCCAGCGTCTGGGCCTTCTTAGCATGGCTCATGTTGACCATGTCCGTTGTTAAGCTGTACTGGCCCTGGCTCTCCTTGGAACCCTTCTTGTACTCAATCTGTCACAGCGAGAGGGGGACTTTGGTGAGTGATGGGTAGAACAAGGTTTCGAGTTATGAGTATGAACCGCACTCTTTCGCTTACCACTTTATCATATGTATAAATGTTGAATTAGCATCTTTAACAAAGTGAATGGACCTGCACTGCATTTGTATTTATAAGACTCTACTTCGAAAGCTTCCAAAAGCACAGAACATTTTATAACAATTCTGATTATGTACAGTATGTAATGTAGCAACGCATCAGAATAGAATCATGTCACAAGCAATCTCAAGAACATTGTATTGAATTGGTTTCAGATGGAATCGTGACCCTTGAATAAGACCCTGCCCAATTTCCAGTCCTAATAAATAAACAGTTTATATGCATATATAGCCTGCTGACTACGGTACATGGTTAATTGCATTGTTGCATGTTGTATCTAATGAGAACTAAGTTATAATATTAGCAATTGTGTAAAGGGTATACTCCAGTGTACACTCCAGTGCGTACTCCAGTGCGTACTCCAGTGCGTACTCCAGTGTACACTCCAGTGCGTACTC
>JAOEHI010021653.1:0-27476 GCA_025447815.1 Percopsis transmontana | reverse complement strand
CTGGTGGTTAACCGGTTCAACTGTTGACAAATGTACTAATGTAAGTCGCTTTGGATAAAAGCGTCTGCTAAATGCTGTAAATGTAAATGTAAATGTAAATTCAGACAAGAAACTGAACAGGAAAGTTGTAAGCGTACAACAACTCAGTCCCAGGTCAGTGCTGAACAGGCGAGCGGACTCAACATGGGCAACAAATAGCTAGGCAACAAATTGCTAGGCAACAAATGACACCATTTTGTTTCCACTTTTCACACTTCCTACTCACCAGTGGATGTGTAGGTGACCCAGAGAGTCAGAAGGTCCGGCACCACCGGGTGCAGGAATCGCAGCGTGAGCGTGCAGCCCTCCGTTTCGGGGCACGGCGACGTGACGTTGGTGTCGTACAGGCTCAGCTCAGGGCTCCAAGACTGCAGACTGGGCTCGCAGGGTTGGTCCACATCCGGTGTGCCTGCCGGTGAATACACACACACACACACACACACATGTACGTAAACACACGTACGGATGTGGAGATGCAGGGATGCACAAGCATAGAAGTTAAATAAAGACCGTTATTGTCACTACAGTCGGGACAACAATCTTGGTTGTGTTGTAAACAGCTGTAAAGTCAGTAGTTGGACTTGATTTACGAGAAGAATTACAAAAAAATCTTGACCGTGTCCTGGTCAAACAGACACTGAGACAGAGGGGAGAGATAGAAGGATGGACAGGGCATGACTATTTTCCTCTCTCACACACACACACACACACACACACACACACACCGCTGTACTTTGGCTATTTGGCTTAGCCTCAAGCACTAGACGTCTGCTATTTGCGCCCTCTGTGTGTGCGCATGTGTGCGCGTGTATTTCCACATGTGGGGATTAGTGCAAGACAAACAGAGGCGCGCCAAGCCAAGCTGTTAAACGCAATTGGTCAAATGCAACAGGATAGAGCCTCACGACCAAGGCCAGGTGTATGTGTGTGCTTATGCGCATTGGGAATTTAAGCGTGCGCTTGTGTGTGCGTGCGTGTACTTTTGCTCGTTTATGGCCAGTTTCACATTAATGTGTGCATCAGATGTGAACTCCCTCAGGATGATGACATCAGACGCACTCGTCCTTCCTGCGTTCATCTCTCTCTCTCTCTCTCTCTCTCTCTCTCTCTCTCTCTCTCTCTCTCTCTCTCAGAGAAATGTCTTATTTAGACCATTACAGGCCTCTACAGTTAGCAGGGCAGGGCAGAGCCAAGGTGTCTAGGTGAGCTGGCATGTGAGCTGTTCACTACTCTCGTCACCCATGACAGGCGAGCGTAGTATTTTCACCCTTTAGTCTGCACCAAAAACATATTTACTTTTTGAAAAATACCAATTCTAATCTACTTAAATGCTAAAACACAGTGCTTTGAAACGTTGGGATGCCTCGAACTCACGCCCGACTCAAAACAGCCGAGGCCGTGGCAATGTGGGCAATTCAACAAACAATTTTAGCATTATGTTCATGTTGGGTATCGCCAACTATGATATCCGCATAGAATTTGTCCAATTTACCAATTGCCGTCCAAGCTGAAGGCAGTGTTACGCATCATCGCCTTTTTAGAAGTGGGAGCGAGCGCAAAAAAACGAAGCGGCGACGCCAGCAGACTGGCTGTCTCCTCTGCTCTGTGGATCCCACTGTTTAGCATAAGACTGTAATTGACTCTTTATCATCATTACATTTACAGCCCCGCAGTAAAAGAGCGGGAGTTGTAATCCCTCAAGTTCCCCTTTGCCGTTTGTTTTCAAAGCATAAATTCCAGCGGAGGATTTCCACATATTTGGGTCGAGTTTCCACGGACGCGACGGAGCGCGGTTGTTAGGGTTTCATCGCACTCCCTCTCTCCCCCACTCTTTCTCTCTCCGTTTCTTTCTTTGTTTTATGATTTCTTTCTTTTTCTCTTCTTTCTTTCTTTCTTTCTCTCTTTTCTCTTTGTCTAGCAATCGTCGTGTTAAGTGAGACAGGGCTTCTCCAGCAGTCATGATTGAAATAACAAGGACCATCTGCTTACATGAAGCATAGTTTCAAAGTAGTGCTAAAGGATACATTTATTTATTAGCACCATTACTAGTATATTTGTTTGGAGAGCACCCAACATTAGCCAGAGCTGACTTGCTGCCAAGCAGCCCTTGTTCTCACTCTGGAAGACTAGAGAGAGAGAGAGAGAGAGTATCCGCCGTAGCTGAAGGCAATTACCGTTTAACGATTTTCTGCTTTTCCTTCTTCCAGGAGCCCTTAGCCTTGCACGCACCTTCACTTACAAGGAAAAAGGTCTGTGTTTGTGCCTTTGTTTGTGTACCTGCTATATGAAGGGACACTGTGTGTGTGTGTGTGTGTTTGTGTGTGTGTGTGTGTGTGTCGTACATTTTGAAAAGTTATAGGAAGACAAAAACAAAAAACATCTATTTTTAAATTACAAATGACTGCTTCATTTTAAAAAAAAATTTTTAAACCCATCCATCCGTCGAGGAGGGAGGTGCGTTAGATAGGACGGCATTCTATCTACTGTACCAACAAAAACACACATTGATACACATCTGTATGAATGGGTTTGCTTAACCTGTACATCTCTTCAGGTGGGAGGGCATACTTTAACGACTACTCCTATAAAGACATATAATAAATGCATAAAGCCTGTCTCGCTTTATTTCCCTATTATGACAGACGGAAAGCAGGCAGCCTGCGAAGACTCTCCCACACCTCACAAATCATCCGCACCTGCCTCTATGACGGCATGCATTTAAGCAATTAGGCCAGGATATGATGTCACCACCCTGTCTGCCCTCTGTCTATTCTATTGCTGAGAAATGTGTAGATATACTTTATTTGTGTGTGTGCGTGTGTGTGCGTGTGTGTGCGTGTGTGTGCGTGTTATACTGACCGATGGCCTCTTCAGGTGTCCAGTACCCCGACGTATCACAGATACGGGGAGAAGAGGCCTCATAAGCATACTGGTGGTACACACTGTCCCTATCACAGTCCCTGCAGGTTACATCTGATATGTGGAGCTTGGAGCTGAAAGAGGTGGAAAAATAGGTGATAATCACAATGAAACCAAATGGTCCTGCTGGTTCATAGGTTCGAAGGGAAGCTACGTAGAAATTACTATAGAGTAGAAAATCTACATACATATACAGTACATAAGAAATGTCATGCTACTGTATGCATCGAGGTTTTGTGACGGACAAGATTAACACACTTTTTAACTATACCTTAGGTGAAGGGGTCCCCTTACAGGTGGCAGCCAATAGATGGTGACAGAATTTGATTTCTGACCAATCACAATGGGTGAAAGAGGAACTGGGGTGGGACGGTGTTCCTTCAGCCAATTCTGGTAGACCAGGTCGACATAACAGTGCATCCGGGCCACTTGGTTTGGAGTGAAATGGTTGGTACAGTTGTCGTCTGGCCACCAATAACAGAAGGACAATTGTCAGTTAAAATGTAGTCGACCAAGTAAGTTGACCAAACCAAACTCATTACAATGAGTAAACAAACAAGATTTTGAGGTAAAATGCTTGATAACAAAAAACACAATGAAAATACTTTCATTCTTAGTATACTATTATAGTATATAGTATACTTAAATATTCAAATTTTGGGGTCAGGCATTCAGGATGATAGAGCCACTCTAGCTAGCTCTTTGACAAGAGTTTAAATACAGCCACACAAACAGCCAAGGATATGAAGAGACCCCTGCCCATTTTAAAAAATATACAATTATATTTATTTATAAAACATTTATAATTATATATTTTTTAATTATTTAAAATATACTTTTTTACATTTTTGATATTATATTTATATTATATTTACAAGAATATGCAGTAGTCTCTTACATTTTTCCATGGGTGTATTTTCTCTAGTTCTGTAGTTTATATGAATAAAAGGTGTAATTGAAGCGTAAGTAAATAATGGGGTTTAGAGCGCAGCCAGAGTTACCGTGTCCAACAGGGCCTAATGGGATTATACCATGGAGCAGCTTACAACATGTACTTGCTGTTATTCTTTATAGGCCCCACTATTTGTAGAATCCATGTGAAACCCAATAAACATAACAAATAAACACAAAAAAAATCAATTAATAATAGAGGAGGTTGGAATTAAATTCTGTTTTCCTTCCTCTATTGTTTTTATTCACCATAGTATTGTAAATGTTACAGTAACTTCATATGAAAGTAAATCTTCTTTATCTAAATTGGCACACATATGTTCCTACTTAGAAGAATAAGTGGATCCATTAAATGCAAGATGTCTTAAGGAGGCCAACTGTTTAATGTCCTCACACTTAATGCTTTAGTTTTTTAAATGTCCTCAGTAATAGAACCCTGTTTCTAATTACCAAGGCAACCACTTTCTGGATCATGGTAATCTTTTCTACATTTTCATGAGTGAACCGTACAGGGTTGAGACCTGTTTTTCATGTGTGTTTTAATTTTATTACTTATATAGATAGTCCTAGGGCCATGACCACATTTTTGAATGTTGTCGATATGTTAATTATAATTACATGAAATAAATAACAAATAATAATAAAAAATAGTGCCTGCGTGGTGTTTACCTGTATAACTCATGTAGTTGTTATAAGGTGTGTCTTGGTACATGAATACTCCGCAAGTGTCATTGAAGGATCCTGGATCATGGCATGCTTTAGACTTGGGTGTCGGGGCTGTGTCAGCACAAAGATCTCCAGTGTCCATGGATGGGGTAATTTCCTGATAATAAAAATGACATATGACACTATATAATAGTATTTGAAGCCCATGTCATACCTGTATGTCAACAGTATATTTTTATAAATTTCTTTTCTGTTTTCTTTTTGTGTAATTCATTTCCTTTTTTATTTTTGTACAGTTCATATTGTGTTATGTTACGATGTGCTGCCTTGCATTACATCATGTTGTGTTAGTTTGGTTTTTTATGTGTCAAACAAGCAATGTTTTTCTCACTTAATATACAATATTTTATATAAACACATGAAATGTCACAATGCATATCAAAAATGTGTATGGATTCCAGCAATCCTACCTGGCATGGGTCGTCACAGGAGTCCCGCTCGCTAACCCCCTTGAAAACATGGTATAGTCCAAAAATGTGGCCCATTTCATGGATCATGGTGTTGTTATGACCGACCGTACCATAGTAGGAGGGGTTCAGCACCATACCTCCTGAGAAAGGTCATAACAAATAATTATGTAAGTGTTTGGCTCAAGTTAATATGTTACATTCAAGGAAAAATGTTCTGTAGATTTTATGTTTTTATTTTCTGCTTACATCATATTTAACACCATGGCTATACAAAGGTTTAGTCCCCTGTGTTAACAACCTATCCACTCTATTTAGGAGTCATTGCCTATTATCAATGTACTTTACATTGTGTTGGACTCATTCCCCACTTGTGTCTATGAGGCAGTGGGACATGTAAAACTGAAGCCAGTTCCTCAGAGAGACAAACATACACTAACATGCCACTCACTCTCATTGGCAAATAAAGTCTTCAGTTATCCTAACCTTTATTCCTGTAGCGACGGGAGCCAAAGATAAAACAGGGAACAAGGCCAGAATAGAACCCTGATACTAGAAGGCAACGGTGCTGCTAACCGCTAACCGCTAACTCACCATGCCGCCCTGGAGCAACCGGTTTATATCTTTTCACGCTATTATGAAGCCACAATTCTCCCTCTGCCATAGCACATGTTCATATTAACAAAGGAGAACCAGACCACTATAGTAAAAACGTTAACCAGTGTGACATTTATATCCAATTAGAATTAGATGAGATGCTTTAGCACATTACCAAATTCAACAGCAGGGAAAATTTATAAAATATCTCTTGCAACCAATTCAGTGATTATAGTGCCTGCTACTAGCTATGCAATGTTTGCAATAAAAGCATGTATTTTTTTATATACGTCATTCCCCCTTCATTTATTGGCACTGCCTTCCATGTATGTAAAAGGAAGTTCAGCCTGAGTACCAGACTTGTTCGGTGCTAAATCTCGGCTAGCTTCTCCTTGCCTTCCAACAAGTCTGGTACCCATCATCGTTTATGTGGTGTTGGGGTAAGCTACTGGATGTGAATGTCCTACCATTCAAATTAACATTAACATATCCGAAAGTCTGAGCATTGTGACATAAATGTAACCTTTCACATTGTACGGCAAATTAATAAAATAGTATAATATAAATAATACAGACAAACTGAAATGAAATTAAAATGATTAACCAATTTATAAAATAACATAAATGTGTTTAAAATGAGAGAGAACCATGGCTTTTCTTTTTACCAAATGAGACTTCCGTTCTCTTCATTATCCAGTACAATCTGACAGCAGCTTTGCAATTGCCTTTGGAGAGGAAAAAGCAGCCCTAACAAGTTTTTGATAAGCTCCATGTTTCCCCCCTACAACTAACTGCATTTGAATGCTAGCCAAGTCGGAAGGAAATGTCTCCAATTTGCTGAGTTGGACTTTCCAATTTCCCAAATACCATATTTAGTAAACACACCAAGCTACCAAAAGTCGTTTCTAGATATATTTTTATGCAGAACACTTCTGGCAGTTATTGGTTTACTAACTAGAAACAGAGATGTTATCCAGTGTTTAGTGTTTAGTGGTGAAACCGTTGGACAATGAAGATGCTGTTGCCATCCACTCCTTCAGAAAAAAAGGCTGCAATCATGTGATGACATAAGGTTGTCTGGCTATGTGGGAGCTTTATCTTGCGTCACAAATATAGAGTGTGGTTTCAATGCTGGACTGGACTATCCAATAAATTAATTGTTTTATAAATCATTAAAAATCAAGTATTATATAACCATTGTATACAGAAAAAACTGTAATAATACAGGTTGAGATAGTTACATAGTTACACAGCACAGCACTTGTAGTTATCAGCAGCCACTGGAGGTGAATCCTATGTAACACTGAATATCAATTCCTGGGTGCAGCAAGATTCCCCATACCAGGCGAAGCACTATCAACATTTTATTTATAATGGAACCCAAATGTCATCTTTTTAGGCTAACTTACCTTGGTGGGTTAGCGCCTCCTTTGCCCAAGGCCAGGTTGCAGCTCCAGCTAGCTCCTCACGGGCGGAGTTGTTTGCAAAGAAAACGTTGAGTGTGTCTGCACTGCTCAGACGCAACTCCTCTTTGAGCTCTTTCACACTCATATAGGCCCTGGAAAAGTATACAGATTATTCTTTAGCTCACACCAGGCTTATGTAGCGTTATATTTTTCTAATAACATGAGTCGCCACTGCAAAATACCTGTTGTTTGTTCTTTTTTTTCCCTACAAAATAAACTCACCAGAAGGAGGCAGGTAAGCACAAATGTTTTACCTGTTGAGCCAACATCAGTTATGAATGGAATATTTAGAGCAATAACAGCTCAAAATGTTTTGACACAAAGGGGGGCATGGATTGACCACAAGGGGGTGCAGCTGTATATTTGAGGCGGCCTTAACATTTTGCCCACCATCAGAAGAAGCCTGCGCTTCTGCGAAGTTGAGATGACCTTCAACATCCCTTTCTAAAACTTCCACAATCCCCACCAGACTCCTTTTCTGGGACTGTGATAATTTGTTATGGAGTCACTCTGATGCGTGAAGCCGACTTGTTTTTCCTTGGCTGGGGAAATGTCACATGTCATTTTTCTCCTTTGCTTTCATAGCTGGAAAGCTTTTGCACCTAGCGATGCTAAATTAAGCTCAAGTGGGGCCTGGGAGACTTCGGGTCTCACGTATATCCCTGCCTTCGCATGCCTGACATTTTGACCACCTACTAATACTCTCTGGATTGTTTTGTTTTGTGCATGTTTGCCAATATTTCCTCCACTGTTCCAGTGTAGCGGTTGAGGTTCAAATAAGTTCAATATTACATATTCATAAAAATCCAAACAAAACAGGATTTCACTTTGTTATAAGGATGAATCATAGTTAAGGTGCATGGTATTTTTATCTGGACCGCAATGTTCTAGTGTTCTTAAATTATTTTATTGTTATGTTTTGATGTTGCACTTGTTATGGGGGGAGTTAAGGTTTATTTAATTGATCAATTTCAGCTGTGGCGCCAAGTTTATGAACAATACTTCAAATTAGCCTTTGTTTGTCTAACATAGGCCTAAAAGTCATAAAAGCACTCATTAAAGAAACTCTTTGGGCTGGCGCCAATGTTATTTAGGCCTGAGTGGCACTATTAAAAGGTGAGGCTGTAATCTACAGTATAGATGGTTGCATCCCAGATCCAAAAGAGGAAAGGTATCAAATACTGTATAGGAATGGAGAAGATACTACATCATCCTTTCATACACGATCCCCTGCCCCAAACATCTCACACATACACTGAAATACTCCCTGTTATATTTGTTGTAAATATAAATAAGCGTGTTCTGGGGCACTCGGCTAAATATTGAGGACAGGGAAATCCGGCTTTGGTTATAATGCCGAAACAGAGTTCAGCTGAGGCTACATGCAGTTGGCCTATCCATCAGCCAAAACCATGTAATCACCAGTGACGGAGAATCCACCACTAATGAGTTGATTCCCCGATTTCTGAGACTCAGAGGATGCTTCAATCTAATTCCACGGCCAATCTGACAAAACCAACTGGCTCTAGATGTTATGCTTGAATAGAAGTGACAACACTTTTGCTTATGAATCAATATAATTCCCATTTGCGAGCAAGTTAAAAGGTTAAAAACTCTAGATGTTATGCTTGAATAGAAGTGACAACACTTTTGCTTATGAATCAATATATTTCCCATTTGCGAGCAAGTTAAAAAGTCCACAACAGCCCAGCCACCCGTATAATCAATTGTTTTTGACACGTTTCTTTGAACTTCCAAGAATTAGGATACAGTTATCAGAAATATACCACCAGTGGTCAAATATGCTAGCCCTTGCGTTAATTATTTTAGCTAAAAAGGCTCAAACAAGTCAGCAGTATTTTCAGACATGCATAAGGCCTACATCCAAATTATTTGGCAGTTGCTAGGTAGAAATTTATATAAAGACCAAGGCAATACCTAAACACTCCCAGCAACTTATTGTTTTGGCTCAGTGCTTTTCAAAACAAACGTAAAACTAGCAAGACAAGTAATGACTTCGGAGTTCCTGAAGAGGTACAGTATGGATTGAAATTGACAATCTTGTTCAGGAATATACTGTATATCACAAAGATTTGGGGATTTAGTTAGAGAATAAATCTTAACCACGACAGAACCTAATCAGAAACTAAAAACATGCGTGCATGAAGACACACATGCAAGCAACGAGCAAACCATGGCTTGAATCAGAGGAAAGAGAATGTATTGCCAAGAACACTTAGCAAACAACGACAATGTCCAGCATTTGGCTAACCAATAGGGAAATGTGTCTTAGCCTTAATGGACAAAATGTCCTTTCTCCCTCTCCCCCTGAATCTACCCCCACCCCTCCCTCTGCCTCTCTCTACCGTCTGCCCCCTCTCTCACTTTCTTTCTTTCTTTCTTGCGATGCCAGAATCCGTGGTGTACCTGGCCATCTCTCTAGAATTGGCTCTCAACAACAGTTGGGGTTGTGACAGCAGCTGGCTTTCGAAACCCCTGGCCTTTATCGGCAATCGGCAGCTGCACGCATACAGGGGCCCCAAATTTGAATACCTGCACAACAGCTCAGACAGAGGGGGTGTATCAGAAACACAGACCCTAAACATAAAAATTGTATGGTGCTCCACAAACGCCAGAAAAATGTCATCCTCACATTAATTATCTTCCTCCTTGAGAATAGTCCAGGCCAGGGACACACACACACACACACACACACTAACACACACACAAGTATCCAGTCACACACATAGACATTTATACCCCATTTTTTGAAAGGTCAAGACCCTTCCAAAAGACTAACACTACTCTTAATCCCAACGGTCCTGTTTTTAAAACACACAGGTCTGTGGAGGGTCATAAGCATAACACCAGTACTTCGCTGGCAAGGCTGAGGCTAGGAATCCACCACTAGAAGTAGAAGTACACCACTAATTTAGTACTATGACGAGCAGTGTGACTAAATCCAATTCAATTATGCAACTCTAACTGCTACCATCAACACATTGCATAGATCCCCTAGTGTGATGTAGTAAAAGAGCAAAACTGGTTTACAGTTTTTTGTTTTGTTTTAGCATGTATTGTGAAACAATTAAAATTAGGGTGAACACATGAATGCGAAGCTTAACGACCATACCACTGAATAAATATACCTTTGTATATCAATATAGAAGTCTTAATTTATAGTTAAAAAATCCTCAGAAATAGGTAGTTCTGTATAGGTTACATTGTATTGGTTTACAGTACATCCATACTTCTACTTTTTTATTTGTCAAACGCTGGCAGCCTCCTGACATCAAGAGCTATTTCTGCAATAGCTGCAATCCACACATTTAGTTTCCCAGTGGCGTCGGGGCAAACGCTTTTGGTTACAGTGTGGATTAAGGAATCGGGCCTTTAAGAAACCAGGCCGACCTCATGGCGAGACTTCATGCGCGCTGTTTGGAGCGCCACATGAGCCTGTCTGTCAGACGGAATACAAGGCAGCAGAGCTCCTGCTCGAGTTGTTTAGCAATAATAAGTGTGTACTTTGGCTTCCTAATGCTCCCTCCCCGCTTTGCAGAGCTCTTGCTCCAAAAACCGCTGAGGAAAGGGAGAGCACCAATTTGTACGTCTAGCACGTTGAGCCGCACAAGGTGAGGAGGCAAGGCAGCACATGACCGGCCTCATTAGCGAGTATTAGTCTCATTAGTGGTCGACTGGAGAGATAATGTAACTAGTAAAACTCCACTGCTGTTAGCCTGGGATTAAATAGCTGTTGTACATACTCAACGTGTGCCTCGGTTCTCCCTTCTTTCCTCCAAATCTTCCTCAATGTCCTTCGTGTAAATGTAATCGTACTTTCTGCTGAGATGCATCTAACCTTTCCAAAGTCATACCAGTAACAAGCCAAACCAGGCCTTCTCTAATGAAGTCTACCAAGTTTTCGCTTTCAACTTTTCACAAACTCGGTGTGTCCTCTGTAGAGAGACAAGCCAGGACTTACAGAAGATCATTAGCAATGTAAGTTCTTTACAGGTGTGTAATTTTGGTTGTTGTCTTTGGTTTAAAAGATTTTTAGATTATTCAATAAAAATCTAATTTTTTATGAGAAATTACAGTAGCCTTAGAGTTTGTGTAAAAGTAAGGGACGGCTTTCTATCTAAAGGGCTAGAGGGCTGATGTGGAAAATAATGTACTAAATATGTATTTGTTCCTTCAACTAACTATACCAGCTGATTCTAATTATCACAGGAAGTAGTGAAATCATTTGGTTAGTTAAAGGGGAGGAGTAAATATATGGATAGAACTTTGTTTTAAAGAATAAAAAAAAGATAATTTTATTTGACTTGGAGTTTGACTTGTCATTGGTTGGTGTTAAAAGGCCAGCTTTAGCACCAACTAGAAGGTAATGTGTGGAATGATTCAGGGGGGCCCATACTGCGCCCTCAAAACTCTGCCCCTGGTGTCTGGGTCTTTTAAAGTAAAGCACAGGCGAAGATTAAACCAAAATATCTTGTATTTAAAGCTTTTGCCTCTGACACAGTATCATAAATAACGAAATCAGACCTCACCTGTTTGGGGACTCGGGGTCAAAGCAGGTCCTGATGACGTCGGTGACCTCTGGGTCACAGCAGTCCCCGTCATCGTAGTCGTAGTGTATGGTGTTGCACTCCGCGTTGCACACCCCGTCCTGTCTCTTCCAGTCGTAGCAGGGCCCCAGCCGGAGACAGTCCCCGCCGTCGTGGCCCGTCCTGGGGTGGTCACACTCCGGGTCGCACTGCCGATTGCCGATTTTCCCGATCCGACAGTTGCTGAGGACGAAACGCCGCCGGAGCGAGGAGTTCCGGACCACTTGGATGCTGAGGTCCAGCGTGATGTTGTGCGGGCGGAAGGCCTCGGAAAGTGCTCGGTGCTGGAGCTCCACCTGGGCGCGCGACACGGTCGGGTCCCCCCCGTCGTCGTTCGACAGGTTGACGATGCGGTAGCGGACCCGCTTGGGCCCGCGGAGCTGCCAGTGGCGGTTGTAGCTGTGGATGACGTCGGTATTGTCGCACAGTGTCAGGCCGCAGGGCGGAGGCAGGAAAGGGGAGGCGCGCTCCCGCTCGGGGACGGGGATGGAGATGATGGAGGGGTGGAGGCCCGTCTTGTACGGCATCCACAGCTGTTTTGCCTGGCACGTCAAGAACAACATCCATCAGTTTACCACTACTGTAGAGCCTCTGACTCAGTTAAACATCAAGTTCATGAAATAATGTTAATATGGAGCAATAGAAGTTACTAACATAATAATCACTTACTAGTCATACTAGTCAAGAATTGATATAATTGATTTATTATAATGTATTAATAATTATATAATGAATATATATTAATATATATAATTAAATAATTATATAATAATTATAAATCGTGAAATAATTGCTAGCTGAAATATGCCAATCATTTCTAGTTGTAGCATAGTCTCGTTGGCAACTACCATCTGACTTGGAGACTAGCAACTCGCAATGGTAAGGCTGTTGTTTTGCTTTTATATATTTAAAATCTCTGTTTGATTTCTACCACTGAAATAAATGCAAATTCTGCAAATGCAAATATATTTATTTATTGAGAGACTAGTAACTAAATATAACCATTTACATCAGCGAAGTCAGCCCACAATGCCAGAACCGGCGTTCGTCTATCGGTTTGCAGTGGCCCTTTCAGGAGGTCTTTGTGAGAACGGGCATGGTCCCACAAGACCACACCCCCTAAGTGGCCCCGGAAGCTGTATCCATGTTCTGATTGGTTGCCACCGAGGAGGAGGGTTCTACATGTCTTCATGAAAGAGCTATAGAGATTTCCTGACTGAAGACTACTCTCTCCCACCTGAGGGAAAAGGGAAACAGCGCAGATAAGACAGGAAGAGATGAAAACAAAAGACGTCTTACCTATTCTAGCTTTAATATGTTCTTGAAGCCACTACTAAGATGATGGATAACTAATTGATCACTAATTGATGAATTGGTGATCCTTGAGATCTGACTTTTGGTTGTACCATGTGGTATGTAGTGAAGAATGATGCCATCGCCATTTAGATTGAATCACCAGGAGTCCTGCTTTTACCACACACATTTCATCACCCCTAAAAAACATTCCCCTACTGACGTTTTTACCGATATAAATAAGCAAGATAAAACACTGAAACACTGAAATCTCTAGTTAGTTTAGTTGTGTTTTTCTGACCAATTTGATTTAGTTTCAACAAATGATGTCCCTACATTCAAAGAATGTCAATGGTTGTTCATAGGGGCTTTTAGCAGACTTTTTAAGAACAGAATATACAGTACACCCTCAGCTGTAAGTGACTATTCTGACAATCGGTGTGTCTCGCACAAAACTAAGGTTTGCTGAACTGAAGAAAGTTGAGAGAAGCCTAACTCGTCTATCAAGCACCTGTGCACCAACTCACGCACCTTAGCTCCGTCAACATAAAGGCGCATGTTGTGGCCGTTGTAAGTGGCCATGAGGTGAGTCCACGCGTTGGCATGGTAACGCTGGTGGCTGTAGATGGTGGTGGACTTGGCGGCTCGGTCTGTGCGAAGTGTAAAGAAAAACCGGGCATCTTTGTTGGTTGTGGGCTCCAGGGTGCGAATTCCCACCAACCATCCCTTTTCACTCAGTGAGTGGGAGCAGTTGTCAAATACACCTAATTTGAACCAAGAAAGGGGGTAAAGGGAACTTTAGTAAAAAAAAAACTTAACTGACACAGTAGCTTCCAAACCTCAACAAAAGAAGTGAAAGAGAGATAAGAAGCTACAGTCAAGGGTTCCAAAAAAGGTCAGTGTCATTTTAAAGAAGAAAAAAATTTGGTTTTATTTTAATTATGTTTTCCTTTAATGTCTACCGGAGGAACACCAGTATAATAAGCAATATACGCCATGATCATCAGCCTCAGGAAAACAAATAAGAAAGAAAACAAGCAAACTCTAAGAGTGACACTCATAGTGCAGTGCAGAGAGATGAAGAGGTTGTAGAAACTGAAATAGAGATAAAATGACACGTAAAGAAAGACATGAGGGCCAGGCACTGTGAGAGAACTAAGAGAGGGAAAAGAGGATAGAAGTGTTTCCCTCAGCCAAGGCAGGGCTCTGATATTTCCAGCTGTTGTTGCAACAGACACACAGGTCCACATCTGCTCCCCAGATGTTTAACACTGGTACAGCAAAGGGTCAGGGAACCCCTTCACCTTCCGTAGCACTCTGTGTGAGGTTGTGTGGGTGTGGGAGAGAGAAAGAGATCTATCTATCTGTCAGTTTATCCATCTACAGTATCTGTCTCCCACAAGGCCTGACTATAAATGTAAACAGTAGGTGTCTGAGAGCAGACATTTAGAAAAGGGCGGCAAAACTTCATCAGCCTTTTTCCTAAATTAAAGAGTCTGGTCTTAACCTACTGTAGCAGCAAAGTTCATTAAATCAATTTGCTAAACTGATTTAATAAGTTACTGACCTGCAGGCCTAGTTTAGAAAGAGGAATTTTTAAGGTTGCTACTGACCCCGAGACTTCCAACCAGCTGTCTAATGTAGCAGAAACAATAAGAATGTGTTTTCCAAAGTGCTTCTTTTTTTTCAACTACAAAGTAAATGGCCCATGCCACAGAAAGCTGCCCTTGCACAAGGAAGCCATGAGAGGGAACAGTTGAATAATTGAGCAGGATCTTTGATCTGAGCAAATGTGAGTGGACGTAACAGTTTGCGGTCTCTTGCTATCTGGACGGCTCGTGGCGCTGCTCCAGAGCGCTTTATCCACTTTGATGTGCTTGATGTAAGTGCTGTTCTGTCGTGTCAAAAACAAAGGCGGGTGGTGAGGGTAGGCGGGTGGAGAGGGTGGTGGTAAAAGAGAAATGTTCATCCTTGTGTAACCACCCCGGTTAATAGATGAGGACTTTAGAAGATCAGATTAGCAAGCCTGCTATCTGACTTGGTGACAGCTTGCAATCTAGCATACTATAGCAGGGAAGAGCAATATCAAATGGAACATACCCTTGGAAGTGTCAGTGATAAAAAAAATATACACCTCAGAATGTTGTTCTGACATGGGAACGCTAGCGGTAAAATGTGAAAATACACTCATCACCAATGTCCACTGCACTAAGGATTATTACTATTTAAGCAAATATTAGGTGATTAGCATATACATTTACGTGTGAAAAAAATGCTATTTGAAACATATCACAAGATTGTGGGACTTTGATTATGGAAGCATTCTGAAAGCATTCTGAAATCAATATAATCACATTTGAACCAATGATAGGATATAATATCCTCTAATAGCCTCAGCATTGTCATTTCTGTTGCCATTTCTGTCATGAATATAGATAGGCTAAGTCCTCTTTGGCAATGAAATGGACACTAGAAAATAAGCTAAGCCTGTAAAGAGCTGTTTGGCCTTGTGGGGGAAACCAAGCATTTGAGCTAGACAAGAGGATTCTGTTTGCCAGAGGAATTCAATCCCTTTTTGAGGTTACAGAATAGAAACAATGCATCACAAACATAAACACACAGGCCACATATGTGATGGTGTAGGCTTAAGAGAATATAGGAGACCAAACATCTATAGGCAACTGGGCGGACAGGTAGAGACAAACAAATTCAGCCTCATTTTTGTGTAATTAATAGCTAGACATGCAGGCAGCTGTGATTGCACACATGTGCTGTTAGTCAAACAGACAGGACAATGAAAACAAAATATGCAGATATAAAAATCTCCATGGACAGCAGATTGACAGGCAAACGGGCAAAAGAAAGAAAGAAAGAAGAAAAGAATTAAGGCTGAAGAGTATTTCTCCGGGGGGGAGGGGGGGTGTAGCTTACTGACATTGTTACTACTGACACTATACATAGCCAGATCGATGTCTGCTCACCTGCTATGACGGCGGGGCTGCTCTGCCCTCCTTCCGGCTTGACCCACAACTCCAGGCTGAACTCTGCTCTGGGCAGCTCCACCCCCGCTGCTGGCTTCAGTTTGAGCTGCTCACGACGCCCGCTAAAGTACAGGGCAGACATCCAGGACGGGGGCACCTCGGGAACAGAGCCCCCCCACGGGGTGGCGCTGCTGTCTGCAGGTGTAATCAGAGCGTCCTCGTCGTCCACCTCGCCCTTGTAGTCTTCCGAAACATCCTCCGGCGTTTCGGCCGAGGACTGCCCATCTCCGCCCTGCAGCGCCCGGTGTAGGGTGTAGACAACCCGGATCCCCTGGGAGAAAACGTCCTGCCAACTGGTGTTCCTCTGCGCGTCGTAACGAGGCGCGCTGCGCGTAAACCTTTGGGGAGAGCCGGCACGCGCCCGGCCACCAGACGACAACCCGTCCGTGTCGCTTTCACTCCTGACATCTTTGGAGTCGCTCGCGTCGAAATCGATGTCCTCGCTGAAGTCTCTCCCGTCGTTTGTGGAGTCCGCGGTACTTTCAGGCGACGCGTATCTCCCCTCGTCTCCAGGGTCCTCCCACCCCGTGTCCTGGCCCCAGTGGGCCGCGACGCCGTGCGTAGGGGACGCGGACGCGCACTCTCCAGAGCAACCCGCGGGCTGGCCTGTGATACTAAACGGATCTCTGCGGCTGGTGCGAGTCCGCAGATGGGCCGCTAGAGGACGGTGTTGGGTCGGGGAGAAGAAGCCGGGCTGCCTCGGGTACCTCCGGCCGGCCGAGCTGGTGCACGGTTCACCTGCTATCCGGGACAGTTCACGGTCGGCCTGACGGGCCATTGTGCGTTTGTACTGGCGAAAGGTGTCAAAGCAGTTTAGCAGCCCCATGTTAGTGAACAAAACAAGTAGGACCACCGGTAGTCTGATCAGCAACATTTTGGAGGAGTCGTGGAGAAACTAAAAGGGAGCTCTTGAGAATTTCTATTGAGTCCTATAAATGTATCTCTTCTCAGGAGGTCTTGTGATTAACAAGTAGCACTTGTAGCAGCGATGTGAAAGCCCTGACTCTGGGTAGCCTATCTAATGGCAATTTTACTTGCACATCTGTCCTGCCAGAACGCGGATAATTATCCGACAGAGGTTATTGTATGCGTTTTTGGGAAAGTAAATTCGGCTATTTTGCGACTTTAAACAATGTAGTATGCCTACATGTACTTGACATTTAATTCAATTCAAATCCCAAAATAAAATGAAAATCGGTCAGTGCATTGCGATAATAAACTGCTGGATTCCACATCGACTATGTTGTTATGACTTGGTGTAAATGGGATATTCTTTCAAAACGATGTTATGAGCATGAAAGACTGCTGACAGATGTGAGTGGTAAGACGTGGTAAGATGTACGCACCTAACTACCGTCTCCAAGCCCAGCACACTTAGCTTGGACCTTTCTCAGAAGCAACACTTGGTTTCCTCTTCATTGCCTACTGCATAAAATGTTGTTTGGAATCACCTGTTCTCTGTGGCATTTGTGGGGGAAATAACGTTCACCTGTTTTTCCGACGGCCTTGCCATAAACCCATTAGGCTATCACTTGGCGCTTCAAATTGTTTCTATTGTGAAAGAAAAAAAAGTCAAAAAACAACATTCTCTGCAGAATTGCGCTATTTCAGAAACGTGGTTAAAACACACTGACTAATCCCCACTTATCCTTTATTTTACATGAATACTTAAGATTTTAGTGATATCAGATGTTCTCACATATGCGATCTGATGGCTACCAACAGCCACCAACGCTTGGAACGAAATGTAATATTTTTTTACACTTGATCACCAAACGTAAATATTTATGTTTACCTGACCACTGCAGCATCGTTAGTGCATCTTGTTCAAAAGCTTAATCGAAACAATAATAATAAAAAAAGGTTCTTCCAAAAAGAAAAAGGTGTGCAGTGCAAAGTAGTAGCCTACATAAACAAGTTGTTGAGAAAAAAATAGTCCATCAAAGCCTCACGGCGTGTAAGGTCCTCCGGTCAGGTTTTGCCTGGGCGTAAAGCCTACATGCGCGTTTCAGGTCTCCTCAGCGCAATGACCAGGTTTTCTCGCGCGCACCGTGTCACCTCTCTTCTCTCCTCTCCCATTCCTCCCTGTCGCGCACGAACGTTTTATCAGTGGGCCCCTGCCCGCCCTGACATCACAAGGGGAGACCCTGCCCCTGCGTTACACCTCGGATTTATTAATGAAAGGGGGAATCCTCCCTCTCTCTCTCTTTCTCTCGTGTGACCGGTCCTGTCAGCGTCTTGACGCACTGTGGTGGGCTAGTGTTTATCATCCTCTCCTCTCCTCTCCACGCTGCCCACCCTCCACTTAAGGGCAGGTTACCTTCTCTGGCAGTGGATGAATGGCGCTGGTGGAGTTGTGTTTTTTTTTTTCTTTTCTTTTTTTTGGTGGGGGGGTGCTGCTACTGCAGACATTATCCAGCGTTACAGACAGTGAGGTACAGCGTTTGATCTCTCCAACACCACGCAAGGTATAAGGTTTCTCTCTCTCTCTCTCTCTCTGTCTCTCTCTCTCTCACTCTCCCTTTCTCTCTCACTTTCTCTCTCACTTTCTCTCCCTCTCTCTCTCCCTCTCTCGCTCCCTCCAGCAGTACAGGGCAGTAAGACAGCACATCTGTCTTGCACATGAATCGTTTTATCAACCAAATATGTTACCTGCTTTGAGCCTAACTCTTACACATGTCCGACAGGAGGAGGGAAAATGTAGTGGATCTTTTACGGAAAATAAACTCTATTGTTGTCACAGTAATGTACAAGTAATGGGTAATCTGCTGCAGGTCACACAACTAACATACTGTTTTTTTAATGAACATCCAAATCATTTCTATCTAAATAACTAGTTTGTGTTTTTTAAGCCAACATTTAAGCACATAATAGGCTCCAAGGACAAATGAACCTAGGTCTTCATTATTTCAGACCTCATAGTCCTATTAATTTGACAGGAAAACCCTTTCACAATTGTATTTATGACAAAATTTTAACCTCAATTTTTTTTACCTTTGCAACAATATCCACTTGACACAGTTATAACAGTTAATAATGCTATTATTGCATAACTTTTGGAAGCTATACTCTTCCAACCTGATCTTTGTCTTCTCACAAATCTATTCTTTGTATAATTTATTTTTTGAGAGTACGTCATGTGTTAACATTTAAACCTGAAGAGGCTTTTTAAATCTATGTTCATTCATTCATTGACTGGATTTGTTCAATTAAATAAAAAACACTTGCTACACTTGAATTGGTTTCTCACCTCTGAAATGTTAGCCCTCCTCAGCCGGCCCCCGCTTTTTCTTTTTTTTCTTTTTCAGGCTCAATTTGCAAACAGGGTTGGCGCGGCTCAAGGCTGGAGATGGAGATGGAAGAGGAGGCCGCTGGCAGTTATGGCAAGGGGCCCCAGAAGGGGCAAAAAACGTTTCCCAAAGAGCGGGAGGCCGGAATTCCTCAATCCCACCCTGCCTGACTGAGGGATCGGCCTGCTGCACATTCAGCTTTTTTTTACCAGCAGACTGGCCTTTGAAATCCAGCTGCAAGTGCGTTTGGGGAGGGGGGGAAGGGGCAAAAGAAAGGGGGTTTAAAAAAAGCGGGAGAAGACATTGAGAAGAGAGAGACAGAGAGAGACAGAGAGAGAGTGAAGGTAAGAGAGGATAAAAATGAATAAGTGGAGGAGAGCAAAAGAGAACGAGAGAGAGGGTAGTGTATGGTATTTGTGTGCATGTGTGTGTGTGTGTGAGGGAGAGAGGAAGCCTGAATGGTGTGCTCCTGTGAGGCCTCACCCCCCACTGTAAGGGCCCTCTACAGATTATCCTACATCTGAGCCTGTAGGGCCCGACCTCAGCGACCCCCAAACACAGCCCCCCCCTCCCTCTCTTTTCCTCACCCGCTCATTTTCCTCCCCCTTCCTTGCACATTCTCATTATTTTCATTATTTTCCCTCTGTCACTCACTCTTTCACTTTTACCTTTCTATCGCTCACCAACCCTCCTCCCCCTAAAAAAAGAGAGGGGGATAAAATCCAAACTGATGTGACAGACAAATGAGGAGGGGAAGAGAGAATAATGAAGGCAAATCTTTTCAGTAGCAATAGTAAAAAATAAAAAGAATAGTAAATGGAGGGGTGAGGGGCTAAGCTGTATAGGGATAAAACGTGTGTATACACAGCATAGGTAGCATATAATCAAAGGAACTTTTGAGCGTTTTTAGGGTGGCTTCTTTTGCATTTTTTCCCCCAAACTTTGTTACAAAGCCTAAAACCGAGTAAAAAAAAATGAATGTTCAAAATACTTTATATTAGAGGTTCTCAAACAACTGCTGGGGACCCCACAGAGATTTTTTTTTTTAATGTAGTAATAGGCTTAGGGACCCACAAGAGACCCTTGGCTTTATATGAAACCCAGGCTAGGCTTTGTTACAAAGTTGTAATTGTGGGGGACAGTCCATTGTTTTAGCAAGGCAGAGGTGTAGGCTAATAACGATAATCTGTTAACAAGCATGGGCTCAAATCTAGGTCACTGCCTTAATAATATTTATTCTGTTTTGTGACTGTTTAATCCTTAAAGATGTTTTTACTTATTCGTTTATTGATGTTTTTTCATTATTTTATTTTAAATGTTTATAAATGTTTTCTGTGTTTTCTAACTTGATTCTAAATTGGCCATCCACAGGGCACCCTGACAGTCAGGACCCTGTGGATGGCTTTATGGTGGTGGCTCTGTGCTATTCTGAGCAGAAGAAATACTGACAACATTTTACATGGTGGTCCTTCTCAGGCAAATTACCTTAGTCTTCAATGTATTCAGTAATTTTCCTCATCTCAAGAATTTATTTCACATCCTAACTGAGCTAAAAAATGATACATATAAATGTCTACCACAAATACAAACATGGGAAAATCCATGTTGCGCATACAAGGAGGACCCTTATTTGTCCAAGTGGAACTAAAAGTGGAAAAGTAAGTAGTCGGCAGGATAAACTGTGAGTGTGAATAAATTAATGGCCTTTGGGTTTTATTTGCAAAGCTGCAGGTGAATGGTTGGATGACAAGCTAATTTTTCTTGGCTTAATCATTGGCTGCTCATCATGAATGTCAACTGCTTGTCTGCTTTTGATGTAAAGCAGTGACACTGTCAAAATAACAACAAGACTGCATTCCTGTGTGACATAACAACACAGGTTACAACAACAATATTCCATTGCTTTACATTTTGGCCTGCCTTTGAAGCTTTCCATAAAAACATAGAATGCAAACCAATCTGAGTTATTTGAAGGATACTGTTACGAAATGCAGACAATAATTGACATTTACAAAAGATAGGAATTTGGACGAAGCTAAATAAACTCCTACCCGTTAGGGGGCAGTCGTTCATACGCGTAAAGAATTAAGTATCGTTTCAGCACCTGGGTAACCGAGGAGGCTCACGAGATTCCTCTGTCTGCAGCTAACTGGCTGAACGTAGCCTGCTAGCTAGCTAATCCCCGAACAGCGCAGTTGGGAATATTTTTTCTGTTTCAACATTCTTGTCATTTTGGAATATATAATACACAGGTTTTAAATTACACCGACAGTGACAAAAGCGAAGTAGGCACTGGATGTTCGGGACACAGCTGCTCTATCTCAGACTAGCACACAAGCTAGCTAGCCAGCCAGCCTTCTAAATAAGTGAAATAACACAGTAATCCGGATGCTTTGAAAAACAGTTTGTCGGACTTCATCGGAGGGGCGTTTATAATCGGTCTTGAATAATGTCAAACAACCGGTCACAGCAAATCGCTGGAGGGGCGAGCTCGGTGCCCAGCACAAGTAACGTTAACAGTAGCACTGGAAGCTCTGCGAACACAAGCGCTAATGGGAGCAACGCCACCAGCAATGGGAACAATTCTGGAAATGCGGTGTCCTCTCGGACTGTGGCAGCAGCCGGCGATGGGAGCTTGTCCGTGCCCGTCTTGGCCGTCGTGCAGTCGTCAAGGGGCGGATTGGCTTCCCTTAGCAGACCCGCTGCCTCCTCAGGCAGCAATAAAAGGAGATCCCTCCACCCAGCACCGCTCTACAACGGTCTCGTGAATTCATACGAGGATAAAAGCAACGATTTTGTCTGGTAGGTTATCTTTCACATGGACATTTTAATGTGTTTGTATAACACGGTCGAAAGCTTTTGATTATATGACGTCAGGCGTTTTTGTCATTGGAACTGGTCTAGACTGAATTAAATGTATGGATATTTTGTTAAAATCTTTTACCGTTTGGTTTTCTAGTCCCATTTGCTTCGGAATGATTGAAGAGGCACACATGACAAAGTGTGGGCACAGTTTCTGGTAAGTGTAAGATTTGTCAGACTTTTGAAAACACTTAGGTAGTTAATGCTTGTTTAAGTGGGGTTGCACAGAAAGAGGCTTTCTCACCATCTTGACAAACAAAACGTGTGAAGAGTTGTGTGGACAGGACACTGAACCACAATACATCCTGTATCCACTTTACTCTATTCGGCATGTTGCCAAACAAGTAAGCACGCCGAATAGAGTAAACTGGATACACCCATGTTCTCGCAGCAAAACCTACAGCTTTAAACGACTTTCCTAACAGCATAATCAGCTCTTGGAACTATAACTGCATATTTATACATGCACACCATTGTGTCACTATGAACAAGAGAAGACGTTTTTATTATTAACACTTTTATGTTTATTGAAAATCTTGCTGAGAAAAAGTAGTAATCAACTACTGACATTGATGCATACATCAAAATGAATTCCTGCCAAAGAGGTGGGACACAGGAATAAATACTAATGCACTAATAGCTGTGATCTGTGTAAAAAGAAATGCAGTGTATGAATAATGCTGCTCTCAGCTTGACTTTTATATTTGTTGTATAATTGCAACAATGCCATTATGCAACAAAGCAATACAAGTGTAAAGCAAGCTTTTACAAACGCCCTTCTATCTGTATCTTATTCCTGCTAATGCAGCTTCAAGTGCATCCGCCAGAGTCTCGAGGAAAGCAACAGATGTCCCAAGTGCAACTACATTGTCGACAGCGTGGACCAGCTGTACCCAAACTTCCTTGGTAGGTCCAACAGCTTTCTTCTCAGAAGCTGGTTGAAATCACCAACCTTGAGTTGACCCTTGGGTGCGTCTCTCTTCCAGTGTAAAGTCCAGCATTTCTGAAATGGAATTATTGTTGTGCTAGCAGGGTACAGTATGGCCTGGACCTGGGATATGGCTCCAACTAGACTAAACAGGGTCATAATATTCAAGGGAAATTTTCAGGAGAAATGTCATCCAGAAAGAGAAAAATGTCATCCAAGGAGAAAAATGTCATCCATTGAAAATGTATGCTCAATAAGACTTTTTTTCTTCTTAAGTAAGCATGTAGGTTAGTTTTCTCGTTCATGTCTTTATATTACAATTATCAGTAGGGCTGTGCTGAAAAATCGATACAGCAATATATTGCGATATACTACATCGATTTCCAGCTCAAAAATCGATTTTTTTTTTTTAAAGAAAAAAAAATCACGTTTTAAACGGTGTGTGAACTACAACCTCCGTTCCTATAGATGTCGCAGTACGGCTAGTTGCCTAGAATTGACGGCCCCCATTTCCGGTAGAGTGAAATTTGGATGCAACATGACCGACGCAGCTGACAAAATTACAGCGGCTCCTTCAAAATATAAAGCCGATGTGTGGTTCAGCTCTGTTTTTACATTTTCAGTGAACTGTGTGAAATGTATTATATGTATTGTCTCGCAATGTATCGGAATGTAATCGTATCGTGATCCATGTATCTTGATTCGTATCGTGAAGTCCTTGCCAATACCCACCCCTAATTTTCAGTGATAATCCAAACCTAAAACATTTTAAATTGACCCAAAGGACACGTTGTATATGTTATGGCCTGGTCACAATGAAAATAGAACCTATGCCTTGGCTGGGATGGTGCTTGCCTACTAGTTATGTTTTCTGTGGATGGAGGATTCCATTTCTTCAACCAATCGCATGGTAAATGGCACACTGTTCTTACCAAGTTTTTCCCGGTTGTATTCCAGTAAATGAACTAATCCTCAAACAGAAGCAGAGGTCCGAAGAAAAGAGACTCAAGTTGGACCATCCTGTAAGTACATCACAGACCATCTTTCTGTCAGTTTCACCACATTCTTGATAGCCCTACTAGAAAAGACCCTCGAGTTCCACCCAGTGCTGTGTCTCCCCCACCCCAGAATGGCTCCAGATGGCAGGTGTTTCATGATGCGCTTAGCCCTGACGAGGAGAAGTTGGACCTGACCAGTGTCAACTTGATGCTGGAACTCCTGGTGCAGAAGAAGAAGCAGCTGGAAGCGGTAAAGCATGGCCGTGTCTTTGTCTAACATGTGAGTATCTCTCTCATGCTAGAAGCTCACAGTCTGTCGTCGCCCCCCCCACAAGGAATCCCAAGAAGCCCAGAGACAGATCCTCATGGAGTTCCTTAAAGAAGCCTGGAGAAACAAGAGAGAGGTAACAATGCTGTTGGCTAGACTGTTGCTGCTCTCTGTATGCCCATGCTGACTGGCTGACTACTCTTCCCCCACTAACCCTCCTGTCCGACTCTTCTGGTCATCAGCAACTGGAGCAGCTACAGAGAGAGCTCACCTTTCTGGAAGAGGACATCAAGCGTGTTGAGGTACAACACCGCTTTGACACACAAATGTGATGCAGGCTAATCCTGTAGTAACCATCCATTATGGAGCCACCGTAGCTAAGCAAAACGCTATTAAGAAACCTGTGGGACTAAGCAACCGTTTGCAGACATCCTTCACCGGTGAAGATGGCGCTAATGTTCATGTGATTGGATTTGCAGTTGTTTTATCTGTGAAAATGGAGTTTTGTGGAGGTAAATTACAGTAGGATGCACATTGACTAGGTTGGTCTTCAGAATGTCAATTGCCCTTCATTGTGTTTTTCAAATTCAACTGCCATAATGACCATTTGTACTTTACTTGCCGCATTATAAAACCATTGTTCCATTTGCTTTTCTCCCCAGGAAATGAGTGGGCTATACTCGCCATTGATGGAGGCCGAGTGTACAGTCCCTAATGTTGAGGCTCCTTCACCAGCGCCCAGGTACAGCTGGTCTCGCCATGCTAGCCAACTGTAAATGATTACTGCTTGCTGGTAAAGCTATGCAGCCCCCTTGATCCAGTTATCTGAAATGCATTAAGCCAGCTAGCAGAACTGTACCAAAGCATACAACACACGAAAACGTGAATCATCAGTATGTCAGGCGTCACTGCCCCCAAGTATTCATAACAAGTACTTGGAGGTTCAGTCTGCTGGTCTTTTGTTTGCATTGATGCATTGTTTTGTTTTTTTGTAGCAGTAATAGTATTTTGGACCAACCAGAGTACGGACAGTCCCCTGGGTTTGGAGGAACGGCCCAGGTGAGTCAGGTAATACAATTGGCCTTATTGTTTGTTGTTGTTTTGACTCACAGCAACTAATTTGACACATGTTGCTTTATGTAGTGGCCACGTCTGACACTTGCTCACTGTTGTATTTTTCACAGGGTAAGAGACAGACATGGTATAACAGCACCCTGGCGTCCAGGAGGAAGCGGCTGACTGCCCACTTTGAGGATCTGGAACAGTGTTACTTCTCCAGCAAAATGTCCCGTATTACAGGTACTGTACAGGCTGTGTTGCAGCAGCCAAGGCCCTCTCCACTTTTCTGATTTGTTATCATTGACAGTGCCAGAGCCGGCTGGGGTTAACAAAGGAAAAAAACAAGCAGTTGGGCTTAAAAACATTCATGGGCTAGTAACTCGTTTGTTCAACTTGTTTTTCCACTGTTGCAGTACTTTTTGTTGATTAACCCACAAACTACGGTTCATTTTGATGCGTAATCCACATGTGCTCATTTCCTGTTTTGGATTGAACAGTGCTCCGCAACAGTATCTTGTATATGATTTCACAAGGGGTCTAAATAGAGAACCATGTAAAGCATTACTTCCCATCTCACTTACTATGAAATGCATAGTTAGTTTTCTTGAGTTGGCAAAACATTCTGCTTTAACAAGGAGCTTATCCCTCAGTCAACCCTTTGCAGGGTCCTTTTTCATGATTAGCATTTTCAGTTAGTTAATACAGCAGGCCTAAGCTTAGATTACATATAGTAGTAGTATAGCCTCACTAGCTTTGGTGAGAAGTCAGCTTGGTAACCCAGCCTATATTCCAACATGTGTTTTTCAGGGCTTGTATTTCATTCTTCCTGACGTTAAAAAGGTCTTGTAAAGTCTTTGGCCAAGCTTGCTGGCACGTGACGTAATGTTGTGTTTGTCCCGTGCGTTCAGAGGAAGGGAGAAACCTCAACCAGCTGGACGACTTCATGGAGTGTCTGTCCAAGTTTACGCGCTACAACTCCGTACGGCCGCTGGCCACCCTGTCCTATGCCAGCGACCTCTACAACGGCTCCAGTATTGTATCCAGGTATGCAGCCAGACCTGTGCGCTAGCCAGCAGCTCAAATAGTTCTTTCTCTCAGTCTTAATAACTCATAACATAGCGTTACGAAATTATGAATAAACAAAACAAACCGAGGATGTGGCCGTTCTGTTTTATGCAATAAATCAAGAACCGCCAAACAGTAGTTGTTTTGATGTACTGAACGGCAGTGTGTTTATTGTCCTGATTGTGCTCTGTGATTGCATGGTATGTCCCCTGCAGTTGGTATAGCGACTAATATTAATATGTCAGTGTTTTGACGAAATACTAACACATTAATATGGTAAATTTTTTAACGTATCCCATTTCTCAGCCTTCAAGCGATCTTCATTATGAGTTTATAACGTGCAGAGTGCTCATTTTAAGAAGTGCAAAACGAGTGCCTTCTCATTGCATGATCCCTTATGAGCCTCCCTGTGTTTCAGTATTGAGTTTGACCGTGACTGTGACTACTTTGCCATTGCGGGCGTGACCAAGAAGATCAAGGTGTTTGAGTATGGCACGGTGATCCAGGACGCGGTGGACATCCACTACCCCGTTAACGAAATGACCTGCAACTCCAAAATCAGGTCGCTTAACAGTTGGATGGGCTATCAATGCTATGTGGTGCTGTGGCCACGATAATGCTGTCCAATAAAATAATTCTCTTGTCCCTTGTTTGCTTTAGAAAGGGAACTCTCAAAATTTTTACTTTCAAATTTTAATAAAATCTTTTATAAATTAATCTATTTGTTATACATTTGAGAAGCACAAATAAAATAAAAATATCAAATGTAATTAAAAAATAAAATAACAGATTAAAAAATGCCACTGAAAGTTTATGAATGTAATTGTAATGCATGTGTGTGTGTGTGTGTGTGTGTGTGTGTGTATGTATGTATGTATGTATGTATATATATATATATATATATATATATATGTATGTATGTATGTATGTATGTATGTATGTATGTATGTATGTATGTAT
>JAOEHI010021642.1:0-27483 GCA_025447815.1 Percopsis transmontana | reverse complement strand
CCTAATGCTCCACAGGTGCGTTGCGGGGGAAAGGAGGCACGATGCGCGCGTGGCCGTGAGCGCGCCGATCGTGACACACACTCCTGCAAGAACAAAGGTCACAGTCTGCATGCAAGAGAGCAGTCCTGAATATCTGCATACACTCCCTGTTCACACCTATAGAATACTTCACATCCTCAGGGATTTATTCAATTCTATCTTATCTTATATTTTACGAATATAATATAATGTGACCTATACCACTATTTAATCAAGAATTATAAACAAACTAAATCCTATGATACTTGTGAACTTCAACTGCAAGGCATTTTTAGATAGATTTTAAGATAGAACTTTATTCAGCTCAAAGAAGATAGTTGTTGCAGTTTGCATTAGCCAACACATACTGTGCTAAGAAAAAATATAAAAAAAATATAGAATGAAGATAAACTAAAGTAAAATATACAGATGGAAATAAACTACATTAACATTTTACATTGACAGCATTTAGCAGACGATTTTATACAAAGCAACTTACAATTACTACATTTGTCAACAGTTGAACTGGTTAACCCCCAGTTTGTGCAAGCAGATAACATTCTCCTAGGATAAGCGCAGCATCATGTAACAAGGTTACTTCACCTATGCATTTGTACAACACTACTCAAAGGTTTATCATTTGCTCCTCAAAACAGTTAGTTGCAACAGTCTAAAGTTATCATTCATTCTTCAAACAGTCAATAAGTGCTAACTGCAAAGTGCTTCATAAACTACTCCTATCTTGGCTCCAAGCCCTTTTCATTGTACACGTACCATTTAGGAAGTTATTTTTATTCTGGACAATTGAATCACAACGGTACAAAGACTGACTTTTTTGTAATACCTTTATATTTTAAAACCCACAAAGATATCCTTTCACATTTCTAAATCCCCATTGTCACTTAAGACTGTTATATCTACATTGATTGTCTTTAAAAGCTGCCCATGGATTCAGTGTGAATATAAATTCCCCTTTTAAAAAGGTACATATCTGTAGTGATAATAACATAAGTAGACTTGATAATATTCTTTCAGCTTATGGGATTCAGCTGAGGCGACGTTTTCTCAAATAATTGCCTGCCAAGAACGTGCTAAAGAGACATTTATAAACTTTTTAACCATGACCTTTTCACAATTGTGCCACATTATCATGTCAGTATCAAACTTTAATGTGCATTTGAGAATGCAAGACATTCTTTTTTAGGGTGACCTGAAATTGTGTCCTCGTACTGAAAAATCACGCATGGATGCATATTTATATGCATATGGAGTATTTAACATATGCATATAATTCTCCTTTTGGATAGTGTCTGTCAAATCAAGCAGGGGGCAGTAAATTAGGCAGTAGTTCCATTTTATTAAAACTATATGCTAATTATTGTTTTGAGTCAGCTAATTGCAAAAAAAGGATTGAACTAATTGGTGTTTATTTTCGGAAGCTTTTTTCGGTTCATGCAGTCACAACAGGGGGCTCACAGAGATGTGATATACTAACCGTCAAAACATATTTCATGGTAAAAAATATAAATGGGAATACATGTATAGATCCAATAGGACTTTTATGTATTGTATGATCAAATCTCACATATGTGTGCAAACAGACTCAACATATTTTCATATTTTCACTCACTTCGTATTGGTTCCAATTGAAAACATTTATTTTAGTAAACCAATCAGAATTGTAAAAAGTTTTAATACTGTATGTAGGGTTGGCTAATATATTGAATACTAAAAAAATACTCAGTGTGTTTTTGTGATGGATATAGGCTACATTTTAACATTCATAATTTAGCACTTTTGCTCAATGAATACACCTTCTGTTTTTTACTTTGCAAAAGAAATATAGACAAAATATAATGTGGTCGTTTTACCTTTAATTCATGGTTCTGATTCAAAAGAATACAGTAAAGCTATTGCATAAGAACATAAGGGGGGTTTCCCAGACAGAGTTCAAATTAAATCAGGACTATAGGATAATTCTACCTAAATAAATCCGGATTTTAAAAAAGAATTTCTGACACATTGCTTCACTTGAGATGAATTAGTTCTAGACTAGGGAGCCACAGACTAAGCTAAATAAGGACTAACCAGCAACTATTTGTGAAGCCTGATTAGATGAATGATGTTCACTTGGTGCTGACCTGAGGATGCTTCATTAACCAGGGATGGAACCTTAAGAAACATTAGAATTGTGTGGAACTGGACTAAATCACCAAACAATGGACAAAGGTAAAACCTCTCTCAAATTGTGTCAAACCACCCAATTATTGGGAACAAACAGCATGATTCATCAACAGAAAACAAGAAAAAAAAAAACGCTTGGACTACCATTTGGAATGAATTCAACTCAAATAAAAAAAGGACGAAAAAGGACACTCCAACAACTTCAGGTAAGATACTGTATTTATTGTTGGCCCACTTTTACAAATCAGTCACTTTGAAATGTTTGTTTTATTTATTTATAACACAATGGGACCTAAATATATTTGTGGTCATGTAACACACAGTATGATACAGAATTACTAATATAATTTCTAAATGGTCTTGTCTTTCTAAGATCCTGTGAAAAAAATTATACTTAAAGAAGACAAATGCTGTTGCTCGTAGGGAGTGCAGCAATAGAAACATAAAACATGAAGCAGCATCAGTTCCAGTGCAGATAAAAGCTTGGTTGTATCACTGTTGCCCAGGTGTGATTGCATGAAGATAGGAGGTGAACAAGAAGTCTGTGCTTACCCACTGTCGCCTAGTCTGATTCCACTATGTTGTCCTCCTTCAAAACTGAGCATACAAAGAGGAGTTTAGAAAAATTCTTGAGTCATGAGTTGCACCTTTCCAACGTGCAACAATGTTGGACTGCATAGTGGGAGTGCACACACTTTTTTGAGAACCAGTTTTTAAGATTCATGTACTCCTCAGCATCTGCTGTAGAGGGAAACTTGGGAATATGACATCCATCAATTCCGCCAATAACTCTAGGGAAGTTCCCATATTCATAGAACTTGGGCAGCAGCATCAGGGAACTTGATGTTCACATATAGCATTGATGTTCTTTTACATCATTACAGTTCACATATAGCATTGCAGACTTTGTGGACTATTTTGCCCTCATGTAGTTCAATTACGCCACACAAATCTCCTGTTTCGCATGCAAAAAACCTCAAGAGGATCAGTACTTTGAATAGGCCTTCCCATAAAGAGTCAGATGAACGCCTTGGCTCAAGTAAACAAATTATGGCAGCTGCATTTTCTGTACATACGGAAGTTTCATCAAAATCATTCAGTGGGTTGCTCCGGTCTATAACCACCCTTCTGTCTGGTTTTGGTGGTGGTCTTTCATCATTTAACAAGACCAGGTAATCCATTTTCCTCTACTGTTATGACCGGCTCACAGGCCACAACAAAATAGGGAGATGAACAGCCAATTTAGTCATAACCAACTGACTTTTATTATGTTAAAGTGCAAACAATAAGAGAATAAGGTGTGGTAGTCAGGATCAGTGGTGTATGAATGCAATGAACAATGTGTCGGTGGCTAACAAAGACAGTAACTAAATTAAGATGAACTTAGTAGGTGAAGGGAATGCTGCACCCCGGTCTCTGGGCAGCCGGGGTTATATAACCTTGGAGGACTGGCCAGGTGCTCCCAGTCATGTCGTTAGCACCTCAGCCACAGACCAGCAAGTGCACAAGACAGGAAACAGTTTACATGCACAAGACAACAGGCTCTGGGCTGTCACACCAAGGTCAACCTGGAGGCCAACATCAATTCATCTGAAGTTAAACCTGCCTCTGGCCAGGTTTATTGTAAGCCTTCCCTTAGATCTAGACAAGCTCTGATCATCCCTCTGGAAATCAGACTTTATAAATCAAGACTAGGGAAAGTCAGACTATTTTAAACCATGTCTGAGAAATGCTATTTCAGTTGGTCCAGTTTAAATGTGACATTTATATCACGATAAAACAAGAAATATCAAGATAATAGTTTTGTGACGTTCTGGAGAACACACTAACTCTCACAAAGTTACTGGATTATCCAAGTGCAAGGTGGCGCGGAGACAGATGCAGTTTACGTAAGATCTTTAATTGAGGCAGAATGGTAGCTGGGTGTACAGGCAGATTTTGGCAATGAGGAATATTCACTATGGCAAAGGTACAAGAGGATAAGGCAGGAATCGGCAACTAAAACCGGCAAACGGAATCAGCAGTGGCAGAACTAGAGTTTATATGTGTATATATATGGAGTGGCCAGGGGGTGGCCAAGGCTACTTCATGGGGTTCATAGACCATGTGTCATGGCTGGCTCAAAGCAGAAACCGCAAATGAAGTCCGGAGACTACAACAGCGGATCGTGACATATTGCCTGGTTGCAAATTGCTCATGATGGCATGGGTTTTTTTTGTCGCCCATGAGTGAGATTGCTCAGCTAGATGAATTCAAATGAGCAGATGAATAGGTTCTAGATCAGAAATGATAGAGATCCTAGGCCAATCATTTGCTTACCCATTGCACTGAGGTTATGGGAATTGATCGTAAATGTGTCTTTTTCTCCTAATATTTTCATCAAAGGAACTTTGCCGCAGCAGGTGGAAAAGCCTTTAGGCACACATACAAGAAGGGCCTCCACACATGGCAGGCCTTCCACCACCTGTTGAATCCGCGGTAGAGCAGGCACCAGCACGTCCCAACAAGTGTGTCGGCACCTGCACCTTCTCAGCCGGTGGCTGAAGAGCTGGAGGCTGTCCCACCAGACCTTCCAGCGTCCACACAGCCAACCATCAGTGAGCGATGGGGTGGCAGATTTAGCCACTTTTCACACCCCGCCCCATTAGCACTCCAGCATGTAGGCCCCTGGTTAAAAAGTGAGGCAACTTTTTGAACAGCAAAAAACTACAGGAAGCCCCATTCTGAGCCATCACCACCTCCTGGACGACTAGCTTTGTCCTGTAGTGATGAGGACGAGCTCTTCTTTTTAGGTTTAATGCCAACCTTTAAGAGGCTACCGTTGGCAAAGAAGGAAGAGTTGACATTTAATATACACTATTAAGTTAGTTTATGAGGCAGGGAAAAAGTAGTCAAGCAAAAATAATAGGGTTTGTTTTATAAAAATCATCAATCTAAACGGTAGACAGCTATTAAGAACCGTTGTGCAGCTGCTGGGATGGACTACACCTGGTCCTGCAAGGGAACAGCGCCATCTTCATTAAAATGGGAGGGGAAGCGTCCCCCTTGTGGCGTTGTTAGTTAGACATCCTAAAAACAGTCTGGGGACCACCATCACCACCTTCCTCTGGTTTGTGGGAACTTGCCCGATGCCCTCTGCCCTTCCCTTGGGGTGTGAGCTGCAGGTAATTGTGGAGAGTGCAGGTGGCTTCGACGCAAGTCTCCGCAGTGGCAGGACTGGCTCCTACGACTCGTCTGTACGTCCTCCACTGCGAAGACAGTATGTCAAAAGCACACTCCACAGGCTGCCTGGCGCAGCTGATGCGGTAGTTGAAAACCCTCTGTTTGAGCCCAGGAAGGGGCGCATCAAATTTCGGCGCAGGGGAAAGGCCTCATCTCTCCCAAAGATGTAAGGTATAGGTCCACGGTGCTCGGAGGGGATATGTGGGATCCTCTTATTTTGTGCTTGTAGTGGATGTTCGCAAGGTGTTTTTACTTGCCTCACCTGCATGTTAAAGTGAGAAAGTATACACAGTACTTGTTAGCTACCCATTAGCTGGTTCTCATGCCTTGTCCTTCCCAATTTTAGACTATATTAAATAAAGTTGAATATTAGAGTCAGGTAAAACTGTCCTTGCTTCCCCCGCAACAAGACAGAATTTATTACAATATTATAAATAGCCAGTGTCTCTACCTTGGAACTGTATGTGTGTGTGTGTGTGTGTGTGTGTGTGTGTGTGTGTGTGTGTGTGTGTGTGTGTGTGTGCTCAGCTCACCCCACAATAAGTTAACACTCACAACTATAACTCAACTTTGGGAGCTGGCTAAATATTTATATAATATAAAATAAATATATATAAAATAAAAATAAAATATTTAATTGCTCGGGATCAGAGGCGTGCCATGAGGTCTCTGGCTGGGTAAGCACTCAAATCCTGTCCTGCAATCGGGTCGCACACCCTCGGATGAACCGCAAAATTTGATATAATGAGTGGAAAAATATCAACATTGTCATGTATGGGTGCTGGTGCGGTCGGGAGCCAAATTGCCTACAACACAAATCTCAACATTCGTAAGAGTTGTTCAGGAAACCTTAACCCGATGCTAAACCTTAAAACTTCAATATGGCGCTTTCGCCGCAGGTCTGCCATAGTTGTCGCTCGCGTTTGAAGCAGTCAGATGTCAATATTAACATTTCTTTCAACAAAAGGTGAAATGAGATGTGAATCAGCATCAAACTGCCAGTGATAGCTAATTAAATTTTAGGGTGGCAACAGGGGTGGCCAGTGCAATCCTGAACACCCCACTGGGAATCAGCAACTGGAAACACTGAGAAATAACACAAGCAACAAACCATGAGGGGCTAGAGAACACGAAATATCCAGCAAACAAGAAGACAGGGTTAAATAAAAGGGAGAACAGGTGAAAACAATAATCAAATCAACCACACAATGCAATGAGGGAGACAGAACATGGAACACAAGGAAAACATGGACTGGAAGACAAGACGTATTACACTAACATTGGCATGAAGCTGAGTAGAGGCGAGAAAGGGAGGTGTTGGTGGGGGTCCTGAACTGAAATATTGTTCTGAATGCATGAATGTGAAAACAAGCCCAACATATTTCCTAACGTGATTATGCTAATCGCCATTGCCTTAATTGCAGCATAAAGGCTGGAGTGTTTGAAATGAGTGGTGCGTTATTATGACGATGATTACGGAAATTTCTACAGAATTACAATCAAGCTCAGATTGTTCCAGCCCACTTTGGTCCCTCAAAGAATAGATTTGACATTTAAGTATTGCCTTTGTCCATAACCATTCTCCTTCAAGACTTTAATGTCTGATATCATTAAACCTGTGCTAACTGCATGAATGGAACGCAAATACATCACAACACATTATTGAATGTGCTTGTACTTGGCATTTTTTAAATTTAAAAGTTAATTTACATGCTTTGTGTGGTAATTCTTCCATGCATTATTGTGCATTGTACAAATTAGCGGTACAGCTATCAGTAGCAATAGTAGCTATATCGGGAGCCCCTAAGGCCCAGAGGCCAAATAGGAAAAAATGGATGCTTAGAGAGTACAATGATTAGGAATGCAGTGCCGATTGTGAGTTCAGGCATAGTGAATTATGCATTCACGGACAGAAAACAAATATTAAAGCCCTATAATGCAAAAATTGGTATCTTTTGCTCCCGGGCTCCCTCTACAGTTGCAGAGTGTAATTCACATTTACACCACTGTCGTAAATTCAAATTGCGCTTTGAGCTCCCCTCATCGACAGAGGCACGCATTTGTTGTCAGCTGTTTTTTTTCTTTGTTAGATTACTAGGCCTATGCGGAAAAACTACTAAACTCCATGAGACAGGGATGTCACCGATAAGGTTACAGCCTAAATCGCAATTATCATAAATAACATCGGCAGGGATATACATTCTGCTGTTGGATTGTCGTTGTTTTCCCGTTAGCCGTGAGACAGCTAACGCATCAGGACCTAATTAACAGTTTGCACCCTGCATTAGTTTGCTCAAAAAGTATAATTGCATGCTAATGCATTGCTAACGGTGTAGGAGGTTTTAATTTTAAAACAATGGTTCTTTCTATGGTTTTATTGCAGGAATCAACCTCAACTTCAACTGGTGCCATAAAGCATTACGCAGTTCTCCCGAGAGGTTTCTTACCCGCTCCCTAAAATTTACATAGTGTAATAGCAGGCGTTCAGGGAGCAGAGTGGCAATGAAAGAGACGTCATTCTCCCTATTATTATAAGTCAGTGTACCATCAAAATTATTTTTGAAGCTGTTATTTTAAGGTACAATGTTACACAATGTTGCTGTAACATACCAAATATTATCATAGTCCCAAGGGAAAATACTACCACATTTACCTGTAAACTAAAAAGGGACAATTTGAAGAATAGTTGCGTCATTAATCAAGGCCAAAATTTAAACGGCAGATTATTTGAATGGAAAAGAAATTGTGACGCAACATTTAAGGGTCTATTTGCTTTTGAAGTAAAAATGTATTTGCTACACAAAGCTCCCTTGTATTCCTGTGATCTTTGTCTACAACTGTGGGTAAGTGATTCCTGGAAAAAACATGAAGATAGGTGACAACATCAAAGCATCTTGTCAGATAGGATTATGTCATTTAGGGTTAGGGTAAGGGTACGGTTAGGGTATGTAGGCTCTTTTTAGTTTAGAACTGGATCCTATACTGTGATAGTTGATGTCATCTACCTGTAAATCATTAGTTGGCCCTTAAAAAGTGTCATTCTGCCTTGCAAAAATCAACTGATATAAATACTGTTAATAAACGCAATAATGCTGTGGGTTAAAATCATGTACTGTGCTGTGCTGTAAAAAAAAGTCTTCTCAAGGCCAACACCCATTGGTGGCGTCTAACGCACGTCAGGAGATGCCAGAGATTGGAACTCAGTTTTTTTTAATGGGGCGACACCAACTGGCGGTGTCTGACGCGCGTCGACGCTAGGGCTGAGCGCTATATCGTTTCTGCATCGTCATCGCGATGTGCGCATATGCCATAGCCACATCGCAGGACTTGCATTGTCAAGTATTCTACCAAACGCATGGCCTCGCGCAACGCGGACCTGCGCTCAGGCTCTTTAACGTATATGAAGTTTCTCCTCTTGCGAACGCGTCTCAGCGCCTTGTGGGCATGTCGGCTAATTCCGTATGAGCCCAAATGCCAGAGTGCTTTGGAATTATGTCTTGCGAATTATGTCTTCTACATGCACAAACTGTTGCACAAGCGCAATGTTCGCGTTATGCCATGTTATGCCATGAACTTTAACTAAGACTACAACTTCACACTCCTCATGAGAGGAGGCATGAGACATTTACTGGTTGTTCAGACAGCCTATTTAGGGGGGCTTCGGATTGTCGCACATGCACAGGCACAGAAGAGTAGAGAATTGTTTAGCATTAAAGTTAAAGAAAGGATGGTTCGCTCTCAAAAAAAGTCTCAAAGTAAAAGGTCATTTTTCAGCTTGTTTTTATTTATTTTTTCATTTTCTATGCAAATGCAGTCCCCTACAAAATCACACACTCATTCTGGAATGATTCACTCTTTCCAAATAGAGCTATTCATGTCATCTAGTGAAAATCCCTGTATTTATTCATATCCCAAAATGTATTGCAGAAAAACAATATATTGCAACGTCAGTTTTTTCCAATGCAGCCCTAGTCCACGCCAAAGGTTAGAACACGGTTCTATTTCTTGAGCGTCAATGCTTTGAATCTCTACAGATTATTGTCTTTACGTTTATTCAGTACAATGACGTTATGTGCTGCCGAACGTCGCTGCCAGTGACCATTGGCCTTCAGGGTGAAGATAGATGGTCCAATGATGCAATTGCTGTTGCAGTTTAGGATAATAAAGAAATTGAAAAAAGAAAGTGGTTCTGTCAAACAAGTTTTAGGGGTCCTTAGCCACCCTTTACCACTCCACGTGTAGTTTAACGTGAAGTTTAATTTAAAAAAGAAATAATAAAACAAGGACAATGATTTTTTCATTACAAAAGGGGGCAGAGGGCCTGCTAAAAATCCACTGTGTAAATGGCTATTTTTCAGAGCTTGTCGGCATAGATTTATTGTGATACAATCATTAATTAAGCAAGAGACAAAGTAGGAAATGTGTGATGCCGGGTGTGATTAAAGCATTTTCTTTCAATTGAATTCTGTGTTTCTTTTCTGGGATTATTGGCTTACGCCATTTGTCTATTGTTACCGTGGCAATCATCAGGAGAAATGAGGACAAAAGGAATAAAGGAACCTTAACCTACCCAAAAAATGAAAAACATTCCTTAGACATTCCAAATTGAGGTCTTTGTGCCGTTGTCTCAGCGTGTCTCGCTTTGTTCTCTCTCCACTTCTCTCTCTCTCTCTCTCTCTCTCATGTAAAGCGTTAACCCCATAATCTTATTTACCTTTTTAATTTTGTGTTTGTGATGCAAGTTATGAGTCAAATATTAGTAGAAAATTATTAAATTCCTCATTCTCCCTCTCTTTCCCTATCTCCCTTTCCCTCCCTCCCTGCTAAAGCCTCAGGTTTAATTTTCCCCTGCCCTCTGGACTTCTCTGTGGTCCCTTGCTGGAGGGGTGTTTCGGGATTTTTCAGCTGCTTTTCCTCCTTTTAAAACATTAATTTGGGGAGAGGAACTCTTGCCTGTGACACCCCTCGACATCTGACATAGAGCCGGCGATAATGCATTATTTATTGGTTCCATTATGAGATCGACATTGAGGCAAATGTGAAAGTAAAGGAAAATAAAGAAAAAAATGAAAGGGGGTACAGAAAGGAGAAAGAGTGGGCTGACCAGTCTGTGATAGCGCTAGTCGGAAGGAGAAAAGATCTAAAGGCAATGGGGAGGAGGGGAGGAGGGGAGGTTTTGACACAAGGTGGCCACCTTTGAGGAAGTGAGCCCCGACAGCCCTTCCTCGCAGAGAGACCGACTTGGACTTCTGATGTTTCCTGTTGAAACATCTTGAAACAGAACAAAGACAGAGAGAGAGGTAAGATAACACCTGAAAACCACAAAAACCTCTCTAAAACAAATACAAACACATTTCGACCCCCCCGAACACTGGGACTAACAGAAAAATCTGCCGCCAAACTGAAAGCTCCCTTCTAGACAAATTACACCCATTCTGAAGTTCATGTAGCTGTTAGAATAGACTTTATGAATCATTTAATGTTTTTGTAAATGTCTAAATAGTAATGCACCTTGCTATACGAGAGGCTTCAGAGATATGTGCCCTCAGATCAGGAAAACGCAACCCAATTTTAATCAGAAACATCTACGATATACAGTATATACACGGTCTATCCACCTACAGACAATGCTAACAATAAATAACGGGGATATTTTAAAAAAAGAGGGACAAGAAAGACAGAGGAAGATAGTTAAAATGGTCAGGGGCTCTAAATTGATTCTCAGTGGGGCTGCAGGGGTCGACAGGGGTCTGGCCTGCCACTATCCATTGTGAGGATATATCAGCCAACACATAAACAATACATAGACTTTATGGCAAATTGCCTACAGCTGGAGGAACGAGGGTAAAGAACAAAAAAAAAAGAGATAGAATGGCCCTAAAAGGATGGGGAAGAATGCATAACAGGTTGAGAATGAGCAAATGGGGAATGAAGGGTGAGTAAAAGAAGATGGAAGACAGAAAGACGGGGTGAGATTGGAGGAGAGAAAAAGAAACAGGGGTCTTCATCTTGCTCTCGGTGGGGTTCAGGAGGTGAGTCAGCATTTTGGGAGACAGGTTGAGTATTGTAGATATCCTCTCATATCTCTCTAAAGGACATTGTGACGCCGGCTACAGAGTTAGATAAACAACCTTGACAGAGGAACGACTAAGTATATATATATATATATATATATATATTTACAATAGGCAGGGACAGCCATACAGAAGTACAGGAATGCAGCTCTACCATTTACGTTAAGTTTTCTTACCCTGATACAAACACAGCCACAATAATCTAAAGGAAACAACACAGTTTGGTGCAGGGAATACAGAATTTGTTTGTTTGTTTGCTGAAATTTGAAATAGTGTGTGTGACTTGGTGTGCAATATATTTTATATATATATATATATATATTATAGACTATTTCTATCATTCTTTTCTTTCAATACTGTTGTTTTGATCCGTTCCTCTCCTCTTTGTCTACACTTTCATTTCCCTTTCTAAAAAATACTTTGTCCTCCTTTTCCCTCTCTCTCACACATTGTCTACCTTAATCTGTGTAAAGGAGCACAACAGGACCAACTGTAAGCCTCTGAGGTGTGTTTTTTAAATGTATATAAAAGGTTAGGTTTGGCAGTAAAGTTAATCCTTTTCTCTGCTTTTTATCCCGTACTCTAATCTATCCCCACAATACCCCAAACATCAGCGCACCCACCCCCATGTGAAACGGTGCCAGGCCGCGGGGCTTTGTTAGCATTCTAGCGAGGTGTATCTACTAAATGTCACCTAGCTGGATACAGAATGAATGAAGGGGAGAGGGAGACAGAGGGAGAGAGACAAAGTAATAACCCGAGAGACAATAAGACAGACAGGGAAAGTGGGGAGACACATTTAAATGACATGAAAACCAGATGACTAAAAAGTGGGATTGAGAAACAGACAGGCGGCAAGAAATAAATTAGAAAGGGCAGTCAGACTGTTATGTCTAGTCAGTTAATGAACGGCTACAGTTGAAGGAATTGTTGTTTTTCAATCCAAAAAGCAGAAGAACCTGACTTTCAAATACATGTGATGTTGCTATTCTGCGGCCTGTTATTTGCGGGCAATCTCGTGTTTTTATAGATTGTTTGTCAAGTGAACATTGAGTCTATAGACCAGACAGATGGTGCAGAACTAATGGAGAGAACCTGAAGAGAGAGAGAGAGAGAGAGAGAAAATGTTTGGTTGCACGTGTGGAGAAAAAGGCAAAAGTAGGAGCATTATTTTTTTTGTCATGTGTGTGTTTGTATTTGTTTTGTGTGCCCACATGTAAGTAAAGTTCTTACAATGTGACATTTACTGATGACATGGACAAATACCATGGCTTAAAGGACATTAACAGGGTAAAGCCCTATTTGGACTGGATTAGTTTTAAATGAGGAGGTGGAGTAATGTAATTTTACCACAGAACGTCTAGAATATTTATGGCCGATTCGCAAGGGATAAGAAATCTCAGTATATACAGCAGAGATGGGAGTGGCTACTCGATTTACACACTGCTATTACACCCCAAAAAAGTAGGTTCCACTGCTCATAACTAGAAAACATGGTGCCAACCAGAGGGAAGAAAGCACGTAACATGGACAAGGGCTGAAACTTCGTGCCTAATTTCAGTTTGGGGTGAACGTTGCTTTCAAAAATAGTTCGAACAAATGGTACATAACCACCACAGTTGAGATTTGCTACAGACTTGACCGACCCAAGGTGTCATGCATGATGAAACCAAAAAATGGACGGGACTAAAATCACTGAGAAACTCCCCATGTAAAACTAAGAGTGTTTGTTTGTGGGGGTGGGACACAAATGAAACTGATCAAAGTTTTCTTCTGTAGGTCTTCTGAAAAAAACTGCAACACAATAAAATACATTCATATATTTTATGTGTGGCACAACAGCTGTAGACCCTGTTGTGAAAAGAGTCCATTGTGCACTAGCATGCAATTGCTATAGTATTGCTATATAGGCTGACAGCGTATACGAGTACAGTTTCTACAGTTAGACCGTAGAGGTCTGGTGAGTCACAACGTGTGCTGTGAGAGCCCAAGGGAGGAACATCACAACTGACAGACTGAAATATCTCCTATGTGTTATTCATTTAAAAAAAACTTAAGTTTTACTCCAAAGGGAGATAACCTTGTAAAGGCTGTTCAGCATTCCCTTGAAATAGCCCTTTATAGTGATGTTTCCCAAGTGTGAACTTTAAATTGTTTTTTTTTGTGTGGATGTTATTACATTTTTTCGTTCTCTGAATATAAACAGGCAGATCACAAAATCATGATATGTAAATGTAGTAAGTACGCGTTATTGTTTCCAACAAGAAACTGCCTCTAAATCCGAAGTGAAAAATGTACTTGCGCCCTTCTTCGACACCTCTACCACACACACAACACACACCTTTAGCCATCCCTGGGTATGTCTCACATGTCATGATTCAAAGCAAGAAGAGAAGAGAGAGAGAATGGGTGAGCCAGGTATCAAAAGAGGTGGGAAGAGAAAGTGAAAGAGTTAGCCAGAGAAAGAGAGGAACACCAAGAGAGAGGAAGAGAGAGAGAGAGAGAGAGAGTTACCATGGCAACACCACCCCATTAGTCGGCAGGAGAGTGAACGAATGAATGGCTAGGCATGTGTAGGAAAAAAGAGAGGGAGGGAAAGAGAGTAGAAGAGTGAACTGCAGAGGTGTGAAAGATGAAACAACACAGAGAGAGTTGACACACCAAGTAAAGGAAAAGGGGATGAAAGAGTGAAGAGGGGGTTAACAGAAGAAAACAAAGGATGGAGTTGGGGGCTAGAGAGGGGAGAAAATAAGAATCCCCAATCACAGAGACTGTGTGTGTGTGTGTGTGTGTGTGTGTGTGTGTGTGTGTGTGTGTGTGTGTGTGTGTGTATAGTTCATGGTGAATATGGCATGCAGAGTTCAGGATTTAGAAACCAAATGTTTTATATAATTTACTGAGAAACACATAGTGACCACATGCTTCAAATTGTAACCCAACATAATATAATGTATAGCAAAATAAACCTTAGGACCTATAAATAAACCTTTGTGGTTGAAACCAGCTTTACAAAACCATTGTTGTTTAAAAGTGGTTTGAAACTGAGTGCTGAGTGGCGGGCACCCCTCTCTACCCCTCCCCATGCAGCCACATGCCTGTTCATGCAAAGTTGTGTTTTCAAACATAAACGGTGAGCTGGGGCTGATTGTGCTACAACACAATCGAGGAGTGTACCTTTAATACCGTTTGTCGTTTGTAAACATGCCTCAATTAGGTTTTTTTTCATTAAAATAGGGATCTTTGTATTTGTTGCAGTAGTAGTAATATTACACCTGGCTTTTCAGCCCTAATTTTCTGACTTTCTTTTTAATGTTAATATTTAGCCTCCATCCACATTTTTCTGCTGCTTAATGAATAATTGATGTCGATATGCAGTGGAGCGCACCCAGCGATCTGGACCAGCGCTCACTCTCTCTCTTCGTCTGTCTATGTCTCTCGCCCCTCCACTGTGTCCACCCCCTCGCCGTCCTCCTGTCCGACTGTTCAAACAGCAACAGTGTGCTATCAATACACACCGCCTGGAAGGCAGTGAAATAGTCAGAAGCAGAAAGAAAGAAAATAATGATAACTGACAAGAGTAAACATCAAACCAAGAAAGAGAAGACTAGCAGAAATGATAAGGCCATAATCATCCTCTCTACTAACACGTAACTGTTCAGCTAGGCTTTCCTCAATGGCAGTTCAAAAACGCTGTTGCAGTTCTTTAGACCTCCACATACAAAATCCCATCACAAATAAAGCATTCACACGACACGTTGGGCGTTCCAAAAGCGTAAATAACCTCTAGGTTTATAATATACTATTCAATGGTAATAATAATAGTTTACAAATCCTAATTTATTCTACTAATCTGGATTGACATGGAAAGGTTTGCAAACGCTATTGAACAAATGAAAAATCTACTGTAGATAGATACCAACTTATAATAGCCTATATAACTAGCCCAGCATGGGACCACTTCCAGAAGGGATTACAGTGCAGAACTTATATAGCCTAATGTAATATAGCTGTGATTTGTATGGTTAAATCCAACCGTTTCACATTGTTCTGGAGATAGGCCTTGCTCTGGATGACATCCTAAAATCGCACACAATGTTGCCATGTGTTTGGTTCATTTTAGATTTTCGCCACACTAACCAGCTGTCGCTAAAAGTACACCAAAGTACGCTTCAAGGAAGCTAAATGTTTCGGCTGCACAAATGCACCCCTGTGATTGCTGTGCTCTAGGTTATTAGTTGTGAGGTCCCAAATAGTACGCCTATAAATCAGATTATGGCGGAAGTACAGAACAATCGCTCTTTTCAGTGTCAATAAAATAGAAGATAAAAGTCCTAAACCTAATATCACAGAGAAATATACAAACTGCCCAATGTGCCATGCTGTAGGTACACTCCATTAATAACCAGCTGTAATATCCTGATTAATAATGATTCGGCGCCAGGACTTTGATTTGAGCTATGACCAATGGCCCAGTTTACTCCTACCCGGGAACTCACACAGCAAGCGAACCAGTCCTCACAAGGCACCTTATTAATGTCTGAGCGCAAAACAACGTCCGGAGTCAAGGGCGTTCATTCAACAAGTTTTGCGGCGCTGTCAAACTTGCAGAAGGGAATGTTGCGTCCTTCTCACTGTGAGTACAGCCTCTCTGACGAATGACAATAGTCCAATAGAATTTGGCCACAAGGGAAGGAAGCACTACTGTAAACATTTCACACCAGGCACGGTTTCTCCATTGAGGATGAATCTCCCTAACAATTTGTAAGGAAATTGTGAAGTTGTGAAGTTAATATTACTGACAATTAAATTACATTGAATACATTTAATATTAATAAATTGTCTTCAAATCCTCTTATTGTATATGTATGTGTATGGCCCCCACGTGCCTGTATGCCCTCCTGACAACATCTGGGCATGCTCCTGATGAGACGGTGGATGGTGTCCTGGGGGATCTCCTCCCAGACCTGGATCAGGGCATCAGTGAGCTCCTGGACAGTCTGTGGCGCTACTTGGCGGCGTCGGATGCAACGATACATAACGTCCCAGAGGGTCTCAATTGGATCCAGGTCTGGGGAACGTGAGGGTCAGTCAATGGCATCAATGCCTTTGTCATCCAAGAACTGCCTACATACTCTGGCATTGTCCTGCACCAGGAGGAACCCAGGGCCCACTGCACCAGCGTAAGGTCTGACAATGAGGATTTCATCCTGGTACCTAACCGCAGTCAGGGTACCGTTGCTTAGCACGTGGAGGTCTGGGCGTCCTTCCAAGGATATGCCTCCCCAGACTATCACGGACCCACCTCCCAACCGGTCAAGCTGGATGATGTTGCAGGCAGCATAACGTTCACCACGGCGTCTCCTGGTATCTCCTCCATGCTCTTGAGACTGTACTGGGAGACACAGCAAACCTTCTTGCATCGGCCCGTCATTAGTAGTGACAAAGACACAAGCACGCAAAACTAGAGAAGAATCTGTCAGGAAAGATAAGGAGAGAGCAATTGTCTGTGGCCACCACCTGCAAAACCATTCCCTTTTTTGGGGGTTGTCTTGCTGTTGCCTCTCCAGGGCACCTTGTCACTTTAATTTACACCAAAACAGATGACATTGATTCACAATCGCTTATAGTTAGTAACTGGACAATCCCTGAAGTTTAATTGACTTGATTATGTGCTCCCTTATTTTACTGGGCAGTGTATATATCTTTAAATATTTCACTGGCTTGTGAGTAAATTCCACACTTGACACTTTCATTGTTCTTTTCACATATTACACACAGGCACAAATAACTGTTTCTCCAATTGCTGTTCTCTGAATTCAATTAAATGCCTGAACTCTCATTCTCTCCGTAACCGCACTCACACTTATCCTCCGTCTTCCTCTCCTCCTCCCCCCCCCCCCTGTGCTCCCGAGGGAGTGCTTCTGCCTCTCCCTATCCTACTCCTGGGATGAGGTGAGGCAGAGAGGAGGATAAAAAGGGAAAGAGAGAGACTTAGGAAGAAAGGAAAGAAAGGTGGTGCCATCTTTAAAGTGCAAATTGAGGGCTGGCGGCAATGTGTGTGGGTGGGTGTCCCTGCATACATGTTTATGCATGACTGTGTGCATAAATTCACATGAAAGTGTGTGCGAGATAGGTCATCGCACGCGCACGAAAGAGAGAGAGAGAGAGAGAGAGAGAGAGAGAGAGAGAGAGAGAGAGAGAGAGAGAGAGAGAGAGCTGAGGTCTGCTGGTCTATTGGTATGCTGGCTGTCTGCCTGGCCCCAAGAGGGGCCCTCAATGGCACCACGTCACACAGAAATCACACTGCAACAGAGATGGGGAAAGAGAGGATGTGTGTGTGTGTGTGAGAGAGAGAGAGAGAGAGAGAGAGAGAGAGAGAGAGAGCTCTGAACCTGATGTTGTTTTCTCTACAGTGACTAAAAAGCTATGTTGAGCCAAGAATATGTTTGCATGTATTGTGTTGTGCCCCAAGCTTGGGTCGTCCTCATTGGTATATTAAAACAAGAATGTGTGTGTGTGTGTGTCTTGATTAGGCACCAAAACTCAGGTGGTTAATGGGCGCCGTCACTGAAATGTCACTCGACACTAACCGTTCTCTGAGCAATTCATTCCTATCTACCTTTAGATGTGATATAGGGGGGAAAAAGTGAGGGGGAAAAAACGACAGCATGACGGCAGTTTGTATGCTGGGAGCTCTTGGGAAGTGTATTTCTTGAGTGCTGGAAAACAAAAAAAAACAGTGTTCACATTGTATTGTCATATACAGTAGTGTATACCCATATAGCCTAGAATATGAATAAAACAGTCCAATAAGATGTTTAAGTTTTTTTTAAGCGAGAACTGCATTGAAAAACAGAGGCAAGCTTGGTGGTGGGGGCGGGCTTCGGGTCCCGATAGTCTCACAAAAACAAGAATGTGTGTGCGTGTTGGGGGGGGGGTGGGGTGGTGAGTGACAGACAGAGGAGAGAGACAGAGAGACAAAGGACAAGAGTGAGATGGAGAGGAGAGTTTAGTGTCCTGTGGGAAATCCTCAGGGAGGGTTTGAAAGAAAGAAAATGAATTTGAACCGATGATAGAATGAAAGAGCGTGATGGAAGGATAAAGTCAGGATTATTTCAGGGGTGGAAAAGTTCTGACATTTCCTACTTAAGCACAAGAAATACTTCCTTAAGTATGTGATAATTCAATTGAGCATAGAGGTACTGGAAATGTGGAATGATGGATGAAAATTACTCAGGTAAGAGTAAATGTAAAAAGTACAGCCTGTATGCATCACAAAAAACAAACGCTAGTACGATTTATATTGATATTTTGCTTAGGCTACTACTGTTTTTCAAGTCATTCACTTAACTCAGTAGCACTGACGCATGTTTGTTTTTTTAACACTACAATATACACAACTCAAGACATCCTCGCTCCTTTCATCTTGTATAACATATTGAAGTAATAATTTGCCTGTTCCTTTCATATGAGCTTGCCATGGGAAAGAAAGCACCAACATACACTTACACACCTATTAGCACTGCTGACATGTCAATACACACACACACACACACTCGTGTTTGGTGTAAACCAGACTGAGCTGTCGGCAATTCTTCAGCCATAAATTACATAATTGTGGGCTACAAAACCATTTTTGCATGTAATCAACAACTTCAGCACAACACACACTCAAAATACAAGGCTACATTAACAGAAAAGTGATACAGACACATATTCACACGTGGCTTGCACACACATATACACATACACATACATTTCTATGTAATCTTTCACTCTCTCACTCACACATAACACCCAGGGTCACAGAAAAATGCTTTCTGCTGTCTTGCCTTCATGCCCAGGGCACACACTTCTAGTTTTCACCAGTCAATTACAGAGTCATTATGGTCAGGCAGTGGAAAGGGCAGCTATAACCCTGACACTAGGGGACCTACTTCTCCCGGCTGTGATGTCATTTATATTAGGCCTCATATGTCACCCGATGCCTGGGGAAAACCTCTAGATAGGCATTAATGGATCAACACACAGGCAAACCTACAGTGCACACACACACACACAGGACATGAAAATTAGAAAAAACTGGCAGTCGTATTTTCAGTGTTGCGTACTGAGGCACATTTCCATATTTTATACGCCCATGCAAAAGACGACAAGAAGTAGTTGCGGAAAAGAAGGCTAAAGGCAATCGATAATTAACATGGTCTCACATTTTCTCTGGCGTTTAACAAATTAGCCTCCACTTGTTCTATTGCTCCCTTTAGCTTTTACTTGTCTTGACTGTTTTGTCCGTGTTGCTTTTATTCATTCATGTTCTGCCTCTCGGTCCTCTCTCTGTCCATCTCCTTCCCCACTAAATACATGAGGCGATCTGTGTTGATCAAAGATGTGTCCCCTGAGTCCTATACCGCTACGTTCAGTGCGTGTGTAACTTTTGCCTCGTGCCGCAGTGCCTTTTTAGACCTCCAGGTGGCCCTCTAAACTGAGTATTTTCTATACTGTATGCAGACTCAAATGCATTGCACACTTTTGCTGAAGCAATGCTAAAGATTGCTATGAGAAATATGGAGTGTATCGTTTACTGATTATTTTTTCACAACCGAGCATGCAAAAACTCTCAATTTTGGGTTGATACACGATGGATTATGTAACTGATTTGTCATAACAAACTCACTTTTTACGATGTCGTTTTTTACAATATAAGCACAATGCCATAAATATATGGAGTCCAGGGACCCCAGGGCAAACCAGGCTCCAAATAACAGTTTGGCGTAGTGGTGTCCAGTTACATAGTGTTATTGTACTCCTCATAGCTCTGTTAAAACGTCCCCTTAAAGACACTCAAAAGCAGGGACTGTTATGTATCTCTTTTTTTACTCCTCATGAAGAAACATGTATAATATACTGCATGCACACAATACCATACATTATGCAAGCTTCATTAGTGGATTAAGCTAGCAGAACGTTTTTATCTTAAACTTGTGAGTATATAGCTATGCGACTTTTAACCAAAGGGTAAGATGAGTTTGCCATCTTGAAGTTCAAGGCAGCTTTAGCCATGCCATGCAAAGGTTAAAGCCCAGAGCTCTAAACATCGCGTCACCCCCTCTATCTTCGAGGGCCCAAAGAGGTTCTGATTCTAAAAGCTTACGAGATTCTAAAAATATCTGCTGGACACTAACTGTATGATATTCCTTGTATCTAACCCTTATTCCCTTCACATGCAGGACAGAACACATACCGTTATACACACAAACACATACACATACCCCCACAAACACACACACACACACACACACACACACACACACACAGACACCACAGTGAAGTAAATAGAGATTATATTATATTGTCCAATACTAGCACAACACACACCTGGGCCCTTAATGCTCAGGGGGGCTACAGTCTAACCCCCTCAAAATGACAGGACATTATTCTTAATCAGTTTTAGCTATGGAAAGCAATTTAAAAGTTTTGCATCCCGACCCATGATAAGCTATAGTGATCTACTGTGGATGGTTTCCTGCATTTTGCTATGTGCGCTGTTAACAACAATAACAATGACTCTTTGGTGATAATTCATTGGTATCCAATTCGCAATACTAATACCAAAATGTGGGTTCAACTACTCCTGCCTATTCTTTATTCCCTGCCACTTCCTGGGCCAAAGGCCAGTGTCTTAAAAGAGCAACAGCATAAATCTGCATCATCCCAATGCTGGACACATTTAAAGCCAAACACAGTGGGGTACATGAGCATGACTCATGCATGTGCAAGCAACCTTGCAGACACACTGTAAGCATGCAAATAACTCTTCCATGCACAAGCCTAACGGTGGATGTCCATTGTTCCAGGCGCGATTTCGCCTGCCAAAGCGGCACCTTTCTTCAGTTTGCCGCTCATGGGCAATCCTCAGTTCCGCGCAATGGACGTTTTTGTTTCCTGAAAGCGGTGGGGGTTTCTGTGTTGCTGCCGTATAAAACAGCTCATTATTAAATAAACACAGCGCATTTTATTTACACAGCGCTAACTTATAAAACCCACCAGAAACATCCACAATCTCTGCCACCTTACTCCAAGCACTATTTCACTTCTCAGTGTCGCAATAGGATAGGAATAGGATGCAATAGGATGGCAGTGAAGCGTCATTTAAAAGGGGTTAATCGTTATAATAAGCTTTTCCTCCATATTTTCAGCAGAACGTTTGACATGCGGATTAAATATTTCACATGCACCGTTTCAGTCCAACTAAGGACTTTGTTTGGATAATCGTGTCGTGTTCGCCGGATTAATTTGCATAATATTGATCTTAGCCCAACTACTTGACGCGCCGGAGCTGCTCAAACGGCCAGCGCCGCCTTCCCGAAAACCGTCAACGACGCCTTGCTGCTATCCGTAGAAAACAAATTGTGTCCGTCTGCGGATTCAGTCTGTGCATTCAGTCTGTGCATTCAGACTGGAGGCATGACCGTTGGTCGGCACATCGTGGGCAGTGTGGGCGTCAGAGGAAAATTAAAGTCTGGGCAACCTTATGGTAATGAGCTATGACACGGTTAGGCGGCAACCAGACGGAATTTAGAAGATCTCCTTCTAGCGAATTCTAGAGAACACAACCATGTAAACTTTGGTTCCCACCAAACATTGGTTCCCATGCAAACTAGAGAGAGGCTAATCTTTTCTGTGGCCTTTTTGTATACAGACAAATACAAACGAAGCGTAAAAAAAAAGAAAAAGAAATAGTCGCAAACCATACATACTTTCAGGCAATATTCCATCAAACACAGTTGTAAACGGGAAGTAACCTACTGTAGCTAATTGCTATCTAGTATGTTATAGTCTAATGAAGACAGACTATACTGTGATTTTGCTGATTTCAAAAATGATATTTATTATGTATGTTATGCCATAAACGGTTGCCCATTGAACTGCTTTATAAGCAGTGAGAAGCATCAGAGTGGTATGTTGTGTCAGTACTAAATCTGTGTGATTGTGCTAAGCAACATTATGAATGATGAAACAACATTTTGATAAGGTCTGGATCGGAGTTTACACCCTTACAGCTACTGACCAGTGAATTATTAGAAGAGGACAGATTCATGCTCTGCACTGCACTAATATGTGCACTATCGTAGTCTATGTTTTATCACCAAGGTCCACAGACAGTTTATTGTATATGTACTATAGTTGGTAGCTAGGTTTATTCAGAGGGCTAGGCGATATATATATTATTTCAAGTTATTGAAGCATGGCTTTCGCAATACCGTCATGATTTTGATAATAATAGAATCACTGATATTTCAATGGTTATTTGCATTTTACACAAAGAAATGTAAGACGTACTTATGTATTGCAACAGTACTATATAATAAAGGCCTTGCAGTGAAAATGGAAAAAACACTATTTTGTGAAAAGAGAGATTGTAATGTCGCATTATGTAATCATCACATATCGTCAAAATAAAAAAAATAAAAACAGGGCATGGCATTTAGTTAGGCTGAGCTCCCAGACCTACATTAAAAAGGGACAATCACAGTCGCGTGATAATAGCAAGCTCCATTTTGCCTAGCTACTCACAAATGTGTATAATCAAAAACACAGCTGTTTTCAAACAAAACAATTCAGTACCAAATATGGGCGCCAGAAACACAATGGGAGAAAAAACTGTGATTGCCCCTTTAAGGTACACTACTCTATTGTGCCATAGCACTCCCAGATCCCAAAATTTCAGTGCCAGCTCACTGTTTCAGTTTGAATAGAGTCAGCCATGAGCAGGTGTGGTTGGGGCATGCACCCTCCAAGTTGAAAACCAAAACAACAACATTTTAACGGTGGTTTCAACAAGGGAATTCCACACACAAATGGAGGAGTGTCCCTTTAAACTCTAATGGCAGCTGAAAATGCCAGCCATTAATGAATGAATTGAAGAACAACCAAAAGCATTGCTCTCAGTGACACAAATACACTAGATCTCAGTGCCACCGGGATACACTTTCTGTTATTGCAGTTGTGTTTTTTTTTCTTTCTCTCTCTTCTAAGAACACTGGCAATATGTCATATAATGAAGAGCAATAACGGCTGTACCACAAATCTCACACGTCGACATCCTCCATGTTATTTAGATGTTATGCCTTGTGGAGAAATGGCTACGCTTTGCTGCCAACTTCCACTTATTACTTTCACATATGGGACATTTCTCCCCTCAGGTTGTCATGCCAACGTGGCCGATGGAGTATGAGATTTTAAATATGTCTGACTGGAGGGGAAACACGATCCGTGCGTGTATGTGTGTGTGCATCCATGCAGTGCGTGCCAACATATCTCGATGTGATGTGTCCTATATATGTTTTATGTGTTGTGCCTCCCAAGAATGTATGGGTGTGTGCATGTCCCTGAGCTTGCATTCGTGCGCTCCCTGTGTAGGATGCATGGACCTGATATTGATCGCACATACTGAACGTGTGTGCGTGAATCCATAAGGATGTGTGCCATATCACTAGGTAAATGTGCGTCCAACAGAGTTTCCATGCCCGCAGAGACCACTGTGGTAGACACAGAGAGACAGAGAGAGAGTTAGCCGGAGAGCGTAGCTGGACATAAGAGCCTGCCGTAATGGAGATAATAGGCCCGGGATCGACGAGCAAAGGGTAGTAAATTAATGGGCACTCCTTGACACAAAGTCCATTTGTTCGTTTTGAAACGTGACAGTTAATTACTGAGGGCCGGCTTCAGTGGACCACTTTGCCGCCGCAGAGGAGAAAAACATTTCCTGGTGCGGGAAGACAGCGTCGGACGACAGCCTGAGATGTTGTGGTTCGTGTCTGTGCGAGCGTTAAGAGTTACTGGGCTTGTTTGTTTATGCATACGTCCATGCACGTGTGTGTGCATTATCTAATGATGACTTTGTGTGTGTGTGTGTGTTGTCCTCATAGAGTAGGTCCGCACAAGTTCTTATACAAACAAGAATGTACACTCCTTGATTGTGTTATAGAACCCCACATTTCAGCCCCAGCTAACTGTTTTTCAGCTGAGCCCATGAGCTATCGGGGGTAGAGAGGAATTCCAGTCACTTAGCACTCAGGTATGAGACATGCGCACAGTTTCAAATCAAAACAATATTTTGGTTATTGTAATTCCACTCACAAATTTAAGAGTGTCCCTTTAATACGGATTTGAGTTAAACTGCTTAGGAATGTCCGCATTTGTGTACTGTATGATCATGCAGATATTTGCGTTTGCATGAAGGTATCCATGAGTGTATGCTAAATGATGTCAATAGTACATCACACTATTTACAATTTGATCATTTAGCAGACACTTTTATCCAAAGCGACTTACAATTACATGGAGCAGGTAGGGGTTAGGCATCTTGCTCAAGAATGCTTACAGGTAGGCCACCTCCGGGGATCGAACCCACGACCATCTGGCTGGGACCAACGCCTAGAACACTAGACTATCCTGCCCCCCCTATTTCACTTATTTTTCTGCTGTTGAAATGAATGGTCTAGCTAATCTACCCAGTAGGCTACAGAACCACTGACAGGGTGCCCATTCAGTTAGAAAAACAATGTCCTTTAGCCAGAAGGGTTTCAGGCCCCCTGTGTTAGCTAGTATACTCAGCCGATACATAGTATCCTTGACAAAGGCAGTAGGAATGTGCACCGGCTCCTTTCGTGACCCGTACAACACATGCACGGACTCTCCTGCAGAGAGGGGGAGTGCAAACCTAGAATTTCATGGGTGTCGTTAGACCCCTCTTGACTGATCTGCTGTGCCCCAGTAAACTCTCACGTTCAAGTGGCAACAAGCTTCTTTTCTGTCTAAAAGAAACAAACTGAGGATTGCACCTCCACCTTGCGGTCCGAGTCCTTACACCGTGGCGTGCACATTTAATAAGGATCATTAGATTTCTGGCTATATGGGGATGCAGAATGTATGATTTTACATAGAATTGCTTGGTTTCATCTAATAAATCACGACATATAGCCTACATTGGTATAAATACTAGCCTATTAATGTTAATAAAAATGTTTAAATAACTTGTGTGCTTTTAATCAATCTCCTTAGTGTGTGTGAATAACCATGGCAGATACATTAAATGGGTTGAACCAAACCATTGATGTCACATGACATCAACTCCGTAAACAACTCTTGTTTACTAAGTTTTTCCGCCGGTTAAGATTTTTATAAAGGCCACAAGGTCTACAGAATTAAGAAAACATATGAGAAAGTATCGCTGCAAACCTCGGATATGAAAATATTAAGTTTCGCTGTTTTATTAATGTTAACGAGATTGCGTTAGGATTACCAGACATGCTCCTAGCCCACATAGTGATCTCCCAAGACTGTCATCCTGAAATACTGCATGAAGTTTCTGACGCTCTGCCCGCTCCTGAAGAAGATAGTGGCATTCCAATGAAGATCGCAGGTAAGACAGTTTTGTTTGTTTAATAATGGCCCACCTTGGCATGTTATGATTGTGGCTTCTGTGAGGAAGTTCTAAATTTTAACATATTCGTTGTTCAATTTGTGTTTGTAGCTAATTTCGTAAGGAGGGTTATGCAGTGTTGGGTTTGTTATTATCGTGTTATTTCCTCTTTTATGTATAGATAGCCATTAATCTTATTGGCTCATTGATATGCCTGTGGTATTCTGACATGAGTAGCCTACTGGACATATTAAAATGGTCAATTTTCTCCCCCATATAATTAATATGAATCAATGATAAAAAAAGGCAAGACTTGACGAATGTAAATTCTTAGTCGGTGACACCCTTAAACAAAACTGAGTGTGAGATCATTTTTTTTCTTATAGCATTTCAGGACAGTTTTTGTATTGGCCAGTAGAAAGGAGTTTTGAGTAAATGTATTATTTATTATCAAAGCAGAGCTACATTTCAAATATTCACAATGCTTGTAAGGTGAGAGTACACTGTGTCACTCTCATTTTGTATTTAGTGTTTAACACAGTTGGATGAGTTACTGTTTCTATGTCTCTCTCTGCTTGTAAACATACCGACAAGACAGAGAAATGGGAGAAAAAATAAATTAAGATTAGCAATAAATATGAAATGAACTTCTAGCATTCATTTGTCAAGCCAGTCAGTCTTTCTGTGTGTCTTCAAGGGAAAACATATTGATTTCATTTTCATTTCCTACAACTAAATTGAAAGTAGATAGGCCAGAGGAAAAAAGACAAAATTAACTAGAAGTTTGATATCGCCTTCAGTCAAATCAACATTATTAATATGAAATTTAATCTGATCCATAATGGCACATAAACAGGAAGAGATACACCTTTGAACAGTTGTGTAAAGTAATACTTGTAACTAAGTAGAAATACTTTGTTATTGTACTTTTTCTGTTTGCATTCAATATTTTACACATAATTAATTTTCTTTACTCTACAACAATGTCCTTATAATTTTCTTCTCTGCAAAATAAACAAACATATTCAATTATAACATACAGTACTGTACTATTGTCACGATTGGCGTGCACAGGCCCATGCACGCTCCGTGCCTCCCGTCCAGGGATTAGCCCCACACAGGTGCGCCTCTTTAGTTTGATTATGGACTCTATTTAAGTTTCCCCAGCAGCACTAGGTGCTGTTGGTCATTGTTTGCTTTACTGCACACTGTGTCTACATTGTGGAATATTAAAATACGCTTAATGCGTTCACCGCTTCCTCCGCTGCCTGTATTGTTCCTCCGCCTCGCGCTTACACTCGCCACTCCACTATGCTCCGTTACAACTATCCTATTTAATTTAATAGGCTATATTTAGAAGTATTGTCATACTATATTTACTATATACTGTATCTATGTACATTTCAAGAACACTTTATTGTAGTACATTTGTACTTACTTACATTTGATACTAAATAATATAATATATAGACTACAGTATATACACAGCAAAAACTGGAGTGTTGAAATTTCAGGGTTAAACATTTCCGAGTTGATTTTAACTCCCAAAGTGTAATTTTA